>JALAJA010001474.1:0-19442 GCA_023376005.1 Doryteuthis pealeii | reverse complement strand
CAAGCTAGTCTCACAGATCCATTAACTAAACTGAAAAGCGAATACGAATCTTTGCTGGACACTATACTTGCAACCTTGTGTCACATCTACCTATGGTGAATTGGGTTGGATAAACAAGGAATAACATTCATAATATAATGGTTAGCAAGCTGAGTCTCACAGATCCATTACTACTGAAAGCGAATACAATCTTTGCTGGACACTCTATACTTGCAACGGCTTGTGTCACATCCTACCTATGGTGAACGGGTTTAGATAAACAAGGAAATAGCATCATAATATATGGTTAGCAGCTAGTCTCACAGATCCATTACTACTGAAAAGCGAATACAATCTTTGCTGGCCTCTATACTTGCAACTTGGTGTCACATCCTACCTATGGTGAACGGGTTGGATAACAAGGAAATAACATCATAATTATCATGGTTAGCAAGCTAGTCTCACAGATCCATACTACTGAAAAGCGAATACAATCTTTGCTGGACACTCCTATACTTGCAACCTTGTGTCACATCCTACCTATGGTGAACGGGTTGGATAAAACAAGGAAACACCATCATAATATAATGGTTAGCAAGCTAGTCTCACAGATCCATTACTACTGAAAAGCGAATACAATTTTGCTGACCTCTATACTTGCAACCTTGTGTCACAATCCTACCTATGGTGAACGGGTTGGATAAAACAAGGAAATCACATCATAATATAATGGTTAGCAAGCTAGTCTCACAGATCCATTACTACTGAAAAGCGAATACAATCTTTGCTGGATGGCCTAAATAACTTTATGTCACATTGTGCTGAATGGTTGGGTATTTAAAGGGTGTCCCATCATGGTGCAATGGTTTGCAAGCTAATCTCGCCCGCAGATCCATTCCACTGAATAGTGAATTTGATACTTGCTGGATGCACCTTACTTGCTGAATGTCCCAGTAATTGTGACCCTGGTGTCAATCCTATCTGTGGTGAATGGGTTGGGTAAATAACCTACTTCGCACTTACTATCGCTATACCATACTAGTTAGTACGTTTGCATATACATTTTTAATACTACAGAGGTAAACTATTCTGGGACAGAGGTAGCATTTGGTTTACAGAAAGCTTCATTACATCAGGATATAGGTTTTCATTTTTACTAATAGGTGCATCGTAGTAAAAATCCTTAGGAGGAGGCGAGATATATATATAGTTAATATCTATATTATGGTATGATTTATTATATTTTTTTCAGATGTTTTACGACCATAAACATATTAAATGTATTTGTAACGGCCATGAGTCTCGAAGGATGCATTTTTTTGGGATGCGTGTGGGTGTGTGTACACAGTGCCAATGTGACTGCTGTAGATTTTAAGCAGGAGGGAGGGGGTGGGGAGAGAGAGATGAGGGTGGGGTGAAAGAGTGGGAATAGGGAGGGAGAGACAAGACAAACCAACAAGCTCCCATCCAAACAAGATTTGTTGACAGAATAAAAACAGAACCAAATAAAAAAACTAACGTGGAGAACTCCCTGCTAACAACCATCTCCACCGCTGCCACCATGTAGGTTCTGTGCAAAAGGTCAGCCTTTATCTAGTTGACCTTTCTGTCTGCAAAGCACAAATTTCCTCAAACTTTGCATGTGGATTCTTTACCAGTTTACGCTAGCAGCTACAAATGGAGCAGGTGGAATTCATTTTGATTACACCAGGAAGAGAGGGAGAAAGATTTCATGGTTGTTTTTGTTGTTTTTTTTTTTGGAGGGGGGGTGTTTTGGTTTTTAATCAAGGGCAAACCTAAAAAAAAAAAAAAAATAAATAAATAAAAAAAAAATGAAAAAAAAAAATAGAAGAGTTTTCAGACCCAGGGTTATAATACGTATTTTTATTGATACTAGCAGGACCTGTAAATATCCACAGTATGATAATTTAATTATTACAAAGTTTGATATGTTTTTATTAGAGTTATTGCTAAATAGTTCCAATATGTAAAAAGTATAATAATCTTGACTAGCAGGACCTGTGAATATACCACGTATCATAATTTAATCATTACAATGTTTGATAAGTTTACTTAAGAGCTATGAATAGTTCAATATGTAAATAAAATGTAAACTCGTCAGGGTGGCCTAAAGTCGGTATCAGCACTCAGAAAGGGAGTCTATTCCTTTTCAATAGCACTAGACCAGGAGATTGTTTTTTTGCGTATGAGGTGGGGCGCCATAATTACTATCAACTCCTTACTTTACCGCACAGATCACTGTGCTACATATACACTGAGTTTGGCGAGGGCCGGTATTGAACCAGGAACCTTGTGGTTCATAGGCAGGTGACCTACCAACTGTAAAAGTATAATAATCTTGATTTTAACTCTCTCACTCTCTTTTTTCTTCTTTCTTTTCATTATGTTCAATTGAAACAGATTAGTGTCATCGCTTATGTATAATCATCCCCTTCTTTCTTTATTTTATATTTTATCTGTGTTAACATGTCCTTTTTCTTTTATAAAAAAACGGAATGGTCCATTATTTAGCTGAAGTGACAATACTCATAAGATATAAGAATTCGGCAGATAAGCAACACCAGATAATCTGGATTTACATTTTTGTATTTCATTTTGGATAATTTGAACGTTCTCATTTTTAACCAGAGGTTGTTGCAAAATGATAACGGTTGTACGATTAAGGAACAAGAGTATCAATATTTACATTATCTAACACATTTCAACACCTGTTATAGAGTTGGGAAGCAGACGAGATTCTTTCTACTGCAGTTTAGAGTTTTGTAAAATATTTCAAGTTTATTTTAACAACATCCGCAGTTTCAAAATTTCCCCAGCCATAACATCTTGTTTGGAGAGTCAGTTACTTTGTTACCAGAAATAGAAGCTCTGCTAGATAAGTATTTAAAAGTTGGAAGTTTTATTTTTTTTATTCTAAAGAAAAACATTCTATTTCTTTAGCAAAAAACTATATATATATATATATATATTATATATAGTTGTAGAAGAAGTTGTTTCCCGACCGCGGTTTCGGTGTTACTCCACACCTTCATCAGGGGGTTGAGTGGAATAATATATATATACTTTTTCCTATAGCAAAAACACTATATCATATTTTTACTATATCAAAATACATATTTTTTTTTCTTCTATATCAATACTATATTATATTATATTTTTTCTTCTATATCAAAATACTATATTATATTATATTTTTTTCTTCTATATCAAAATACTATATTATTTATATTTTTTTTCTATATCAAATACTATATATTATATACTATTTATATTATATTTGTTTCTTCTATATATACTATATATATTATATTTTTCTTCTATATCAAAATATATTATATTATATTTTTTTCTTCTATATCAAAACTATATTATATTATATTTTTTTCTTCTATATCAAAATACTATATTATATTATATTTTTTTCTTCTATATCAAAAATACTATATATATTTTTTTTCTTCTATATTCAAAATACTATAATATTTTTTTTTCTCTATATCAATACTATAATATATATTTTTTTTTTCTTCTATATCAAAATACTATATATATATTTTTTTCTTCTATATCAAAATACTATATATATATTTTTTTCTTCTATATCAAAATACTATATATATATTTTTTTTCTTCTATATCAAATACTATATATATATATTTTCTTCTATATCAAATACTATATATATTTTTTCTTCTTCTATATCAAAATACTATATATTTTTTTCTTCTATATCAAAATACTATATATATTTTCTTCTATATCAAAATACTTATATATTTTTTTTCTCTATATCAAAATACTATATCATTTTTTCTATTCAAAATACTATATATACATTTTTTCTATTTCAAAATACTATATATACATTTTTTCTATATCAAGAAACTATATTATACGCCAGAGTGGACCTGGGAGTAATAGTGATAAAGATGTGTCGTTTCATTGGTGTTACAGTGAAAATAGAGGATTGCATCAGATGGTGATCATCTTTTTATGTGGAAGGAGTGATCACAGGATAAGTTTTTATAAAACCATGATGGTATAATTGGGGGGGAGGAGAAAGAAAGAGAATGGAAAGATTACTTTGTAATCTGTTGAAAAAGGGATGACCACAAGTTATGACAATATACAAAAAATTAATTCTCTCTCTCAAGATGATAAAATGTAAACAAATATTTGACCTTAGCCAAGGCTGAGCCAATCGTAAATATCCAGAATGCAAATGACAATAATCATAAGGCTGCATTCAAAAAACCTCAGTGTCACACAAAGAATCCATTAAAAGAAAAAAAAAAGGAAGAAAACAAGCACCACCCCACAAGAAAAAAATACAGGTTTACCCTTGCTGGTAAAGTCAAAATTACCATAAAAATGCCCAATCTCAATACATAGAAAACATATTTATCATGTAAATAATAGTCCATTGAATATTTTAAGGAATGAATATGAGCAGAATGTGACAAGTTAAATTGTTAAGCAGAGTAAAAGAGAACGATAGCTAAACATACACACGTGTGTGTAAATATAGCACCCATTTTATCTACAAATATATATATATATATATCGTAGATAAAATGGGTGCTATATTTCTAAGTGGACAGTGCTCAATATCATTGATAGAGCATTTATGTTAGAGTTAAGGTAGCATGGACATGGAGTCAACACCTGGTTACTGACAGTTTTTGCCTATGCAATCTTCATATCTGAAGGTTGCATACATGAGAAACTGTCAATGTCCTTGCTACCTATATATATATATATATATATATATATTATATATATATATATATATATGCTCACAAACACATAAAAGTTAACTACCCAGGTTTCACCAAAAAGGATCTTCAGGAAAAACGGACAAGAAAAAAATTTAAAAATTATATATATATATATATATATATATATATATATATATATATACACGCGAGTGAAAGTTGGGGGTCTCACGTGTATTTTATGTGACAGGATGTGTAAAAGCAAAGCTGGACTTCTGTAGCATTTGCGTGCTCACAACCAAACTTTGTAGAAGTAGCCTTCTTCTGCTAAGAAGTGGTAATCACTATATATATATATATATATATATATATATAGTCATCCACAGACATGTTTCGACTTATCAAGTCTCTTCGGTGTGGCTAGACATTTGTAAGCTACCTACAGCCGGGATTGAAATCCAATCGATGCAGAATCAGTCGGACAGCTTAACTACTTGGCTATCGTCACCTACAGAATGCGAAGGGGATTTTAACTGTTTAATACACACACCCTGTATGTACTAGAATGATGCTAAGTGAAGAATAATCAAAGTTCAATTACCGTCGAATTGGGAAGACAAGGCAACAAACAGTTGTAATCAATACAAACCCGAATAGTCACAAGTCTACTGCAGAATGACAGGGTATTTATAAAAATACACAGTATCATTCAAATCAAGCAGCCAATCATAACTCAAGGAATGGAATCACCCAAATCCATGAATGGATCATTCTTGATTTCTATACATACCAACTGTCTTGGACACTGCTTCAGTGGACTTAGTTAGCTGCTGTTATTCAAACCAACAGTAGACTACTGACTTCAATACTAAGTTGGATCTTTCTTCCAATGGCGGAATGTTAGAGTTGTTCAGGTCCAAGTTGAGAGATCAATGTTCAATATTATTGAACAGAGCAATATAAACCGGTAAAGAAAAAGGCTTAAAATCAGTCATTTGTGGCTATAGACCTATTTCTACTATTGTGGGTAGATATAGATCTATAACTGCAAAAGGCGATTTTTAAGCCTTTTCCTTTACTATATATATATATATATATATATATATATATATTTATACCTGCATGTGCTTGTGTTATAACCCATCAATGTTTTCTATTCTTGGGGCATCCAACAACGAGCTACAGCTTAGCATGCTAGAAGCTCTGTACATTTCAAAATTCTAACCTTCGTTATGTACTCAAAAAAAATTTCCACCAATTGTTGTTGTATGAAACGATACACCCCAATAACTTGAATAATTCACATGAGGGAAAAATAATAGAACCCCTCTCCAGATTCATAAAATTTTTTTTTTTTCCTCCCCATGATTTATTAGGTTATTTTCCTATCTGTGTGTCGTGTTTTTTCCATTTGTCACGAAATTTCTCTGAAGAGAGTGACCGAAAAAATAAAAAAATAAAAAGGGTCCCCCCCCCTTTTTTTTTAGAAAAAATTTTTTTTTTTATAAATGCACACGCTATTTAAATCAATATATATATATATAATATATATTATATATATATATATATATATATATATGTGTGTGTGTGTGTGTGTATGTGTGTATGAATAGTAATTCCTGTAAAATTGGGGTAGTAATCTTGTTTCTTATTCAGTTCTCTAAACCAGCTGTACATATGTATTGAGCCCTTTTTCAATATTTATTATATTGCAACTCATTCGGTTTTATTCTTTTTCATCTTTCCAACAAAGACTGTATAGTGACTCATTTTTTTTTCTTTTTCTGACAAGTCATTTTCTTTTGACATTTCATTTATATATATATATATATATATATATATATATATATATATAGTTATCATTCCCACTTTGTTCCCTTAATAATCAACATGAATTCCTTAATATATCTCCATTTCTAGATAAAATAGTGTTAAAAATTACTAAATACTAGGCTTCATTTAATTATTTATTTAGTTATCATTCCCACTTTGTTTCCCTATGTTCTCTTAAAATAATCAGTCCATTAATACTTTTTCTCGTCTTTTGCATCTCTTCGAGTTGCGTCACGCATCATGACATTTTCGCATGTGTGGATCGCGACTTGCCTTTCAAAAATAAAACGCTGATCAAATACAGTTACATAACTAAAAAGATTTTCATCTCCTGTCACATATAAAACATCCATCATTTTCTTCACCCCAATAAACATCCTGATGAAGGTTCAATGTAACCGAAATGTTTAAACATCAATAATTAAATTCATCCCATTTTTCGGAAACACTTGTTTTTTAAATTTTCTTTACATTGTTGGATTTATTTTCCATATTTACTCCCTATATTATATATATATATATATATATATATATATATATTTATTTATTTATTTTAAGAATGGAAAGGAGTAACCTACTCGAGTTTCATCGATTGATTCTTCAGGGTTACTTTAAATTAATCTTAAGATTAATCGTAAACTCGATTAATTTAAGTAACCTGAAGAATCAATCGATGAAATCGAGTAGGTTACTCCTTTCCATTCTTAAAATAAATTTATGCTCTACATTGTATTGAGCATTTTGTATTTGTTTTTTCTCAACCTTAGCCTCTGGATTTTGTGCGCTTCCAACGATCGTTCTTATACCCACGGTAAGTTAATACTTATACATATACAAGTATATATATATATATATATATATATATATATATATATATTTATAATTATTATTATTGAAAAATGCAAATAAATCCAGTGGCATAAAAATTGTTTGTTTTATTTGTTTTACAGCATATCAACCCCTTTCAGGTCATTTAATTCCGAATCAAGTTATTTTGATATCATGTTGTTTACCGTACCTTCTGTATGAAAATAGGAAAACAAAAAAATATTCAGATCGTCAGGGCATTGTAATTGACGTTTAATGTTTCATCTGAAAAATAATTTCAAATGAAAAACATTATCAATAACATTGCCCTGAAGAGGGTTTTAATAACCAGAATGTTGTGAAATCTTAAAGAATACATCCTCTGAATATTTTGTTTTTTCATATTCTCTATTTACACACACACACACACACATCTCCATCCGCTGCACATATTATTACCAAGACACTGAAATATCTATAAGTATATATTTACCCAACCCCTCTGTCATGGGCAAAGTCAATTTTTAAGCAGAGCACAGCTGGTTTGAATTCAAAGTATTCCTTCTCCTAGACTGGTTACCTACCCAATGCTAAAGAACCCAGTCTGCCCTACTATTTACTCATAGTTGGGGGGGGTGAGAGAAAAGATAGATTCATTCATTTATCAAGGGCATTAGCAATGAAGTGAAGCGCAAACAGATTATCCTCTTGTTGAAGATTTACAATTATCATAAAAATGCTCAATCCTTACAACACATCCCCCCCCCGCCCCTAGGGACATACAATTGTAAATCTAGACCAAATGTTGGTCAGTCTTTCTGAGTACAAAAAGAGTAATGAACTGAACAAAAAAAAGACCTTTTTTTAAAAAAAGAAAAAAAAAAAATCTAAATAAAAAAGAAACAAAAACAAGATTTTTTTTTAAATAAAGAGAAACAGTAAGAAAATTTTTTTTTTTTGAATTTAGAAAAATATTTTAAAATAAAACAAGGAAAAAAGGAAAAAAAACAAATTTATAAAAAAAACCCAAAGAAAATCAAGGTCTACATGCATATAAAACAATCATTTTCAAAAAGCAAAAAAAAAAAAAAAGAAGAGCAAAACAACATTGGTATAAAAACAAACAAAAAAAACAAAAAAAACAAGCCATTGCTAACATATGTTAGTAACAGATATAAATCAAGTCAAAAAGTTAGAAAAATTAATAAACTTGCAATTTATTTTTCTTGCAGCATTATTCAAATTTAAGTTTGTATTATGAGCAAACAAGCACATACAAAAAAAATTAAATAAATTAAATTCTAGACATTAGAAAAAAAATCTATTTTCACTATTTTATCAGAAATAATTCAAAAACTTGATTTTTTTAAAAATTTTAATTTGAAAATGTATCTGAATTATCCACTTATCTTTATGTATTAAACAAAAATATAGAAAAATAAAAAGTAAATTTTAGGTAAATATTTTCCTGACCCCACCATGTAGGCTGGATTAACATAAGGCCTTTTTAATGTGGGGGAGCTACACACAAACCGAAGCTCATGCAATGGCCAGTGTAAAATATTTGTATATATGACAAATTTATAGCTTTTATAACAAAAAAAAAACAAAAAAAAAAACATAAGTTCACTGGAATAAATTTTTTTTTTTAGAAATCAGGAAAAAAAACTGGTTTAGTCAGTAGAGTATCCGCTGGGAACCACAAGGTTCTTGTTTGATACTGGCCCTCGCCAACTTAGCAGATGAGTAACACAGGGATCTGTGCAGGATCTGGCTGGTACCGACTTTAGGGCCATGCGATGACTTTACTTATATTACAGAAAAATTAAAATAACTTAGCAACCTTAATATAATGAATAACTGCTATAACCAAAAAACCTTATGTTAATAAGGTCAATTAAATAATTTAAAGAATGACTTTTTGTATGTGAATAAGTGTTCATAATCGTTTTAAATGATTTATTAAAATACTAATGAATTAAACAGTTTCAATTTTAAAGTAAATATTGTTTCAATTTAAACATAATTGTCATTTGAGTTTAATTATATATATATTATATATATATTTTAAAATACTAGGTTGAGTCAAAAGTTTGTTTTGGTACGTGCTAATTTGCAATGCATATATTGGTGACCAAAGCAGTAGAAGGTACCCGCCCTAGTTGGTAGTATTATGGTAGTTGGTGCGGTCACATGTTGTGCATTGCAAAATATTGCAAAACTTTTGACCCACCCTAGCTGTAAAGTAATTTGAATTTAAAATATAAAAACCAAATATAATAATAAAAATGCATTTGATAGTGAAAATAGTGTTAAGTAAGTAAAGGGTTTAAAAATCTATTTAATAATTTAAAAAAAAAAAAAAAAAGAAAAAAATAGGTTGATAAATTTCTGCTACGTGTTAAAGGAAGATGGGTAGTAGTACTGCTCGTGGGTGAGTCTCTGTTGTTCAGTGAAGGTGAGTTTGGAGGGTAAGTTTCCAGGAGGAATGGCTGTCTGAGGGGACTTGGCACCAGGAGAGAGGTGAAAAGCAGAGGGTGGGATGTTGCCTCCAGACCCTGGAGCCGCTCCACCACTATTGGGACCACCACTCGGGTTGCTGTTGTATTGCCATGCACATCCTTCAGGCGATAGGGAGTTGGTGTTTTTGTTTTTTTGGGGAGAAGTAACAACAGTATGTCAGATGAGGGCATGCAGCATGCAGAAACAAAATGCAATAAAAAAAAAAAAAAAAAACAACAAACACAAACAAAAAGGAAAGTAAAATGAAAATAAATAAAAAAAAAAAAAAATAAAAATAATAAAATAAGCAGCATGTTACTATTAAGTGTAGTTTACTAATTTAGTATGTGATACTAAATACTATGTTTAGTGTCCAGACCCTACTAGTCCAGCTACGGTGAGGGCACATGGTCATACAGTGACACAATGAGACAATAACAAACATTTATTAAATGTCATTATCATTATTATTATATTATTATAACTAGCAAAATATATGCTCCCCCTGAGTGCAAGTATTTGAATTTTAATGAAATAAAATATATTAACTCTTAATGTCCTATACCACCTCATTCCGCCCAGCCAGAAATCACATTCATTTTCCTAATTCACCCCATTTGTTTTAAATGTAATATTAAACATATATAGAAGTCTTTGATTTGAGGGAAATAACAGGTAACTTTAAATGAAAAGGCCATTTTTAGCCATTTATTGATAAATCCTTATAGGAATGGGGCTCTGGACTTGGAAAATTCTCTACAGGATGTTAAGAGTTAAATTAGAAAGACTAACAAAACGAAATAAGGATGAATATAAATATATTACACTTATTTTAATTGATTCCTATATAAACTATATATAGAATTGCTTTTATAACTTAAATAACTAAGGAAATCGTGATGTCAGTGGTGACACAGTTTCAATGAATAATTAATGTGTTTTGTTGCTTTAACAGTGTTATGAGCCATGTTAGTTGGTTGATTGATTTTAACAGCATATCAATCCATCTGGTGTTATTGTCCAGTTTGATGTCATAAAACATAAAATTGTTAGATTATTTTATGCCAAAGACATTTTTGTTTTATTCATTCTTGTTGGGTATTTCAAAATTTTTTTTTTTTTTTCAACAATTTTTTCAAACTCATTTTAAAAAAAATCTATTCAACCCATAATAAGTTACTATCACTCCAGGTCAGAGTGGAGCTGGGAGTAATAGTAATGAGAGGGTACTCCACACTCCCCAGAGCTCCAGAATTGGAACTTCACAACTAAATGCGTTTAACGTCATGCCCAGATTACTAGGATCTTCAGCCACCGCCTTCTAGTACATATATTAACAATATTAACAGTATCCAGGAGACAGGATTGACCTGGGAGTAATTGCAATGAAAGAGTACTCCACACTCCCTAGAGCTCCAGAATTGGAACTTCACAACTAGATGCAGTTTAACGTCATGCCCAGATTACTAGGATCTTCAGCCACCGCCTTCTAGTAGACATATATTAACAAATTAACAGTGTCCTGGAGACAGGATTGACCTGGGAGTAATTGCAATGAAAGAGTACTTCACACTCCCTAGAGCTCCGAATTGGAACTTCACACTAGAGGCAGTTTAACGCCATACCGGGACACCCTTATTAAAGGCTGCAATTATATACACATACATTTTTTTTTACAATTGATTAATACAGAAATCTCACCCCCCCATAAATGTCTTATAAATTTTGATTTTGAATTTCTTATGTACAATAAAATTGAAAAGTATTTGGAATTATAATTTCACAATTAGGTGATCTTTTAACAATTTAACAAATTATTGATTTATTTTAATGGCATGTAAACCGTTCAGGGTTATTTATGCCTAGAGGTAGGGAACCAGGTTCATTGTACATTCATATTACATTTTTTGTTTATTTGAGAATTATTTATGTACAGGGTCCTATCGAATATGAATAATTTTTAAACAGATCTATTTGTCCCTTAGATGGGACCTAACAGGTACTACCATAAATTTTCCCAATTAGGTGATGTTTAAACAAATTACAGATTAATATCAATGTATGTCAAACTGTTGTATATTGGATCATACAGTAACAGTATACTAATACATTCAACTACAGTTTGTGCCAACATAGAGTAACTCGCACACGAGGGTTAAAACATCGAGGTAGATGGTTCGCGTAATGGTTCTGTAATCTTTGCAGTCTCAGTAATCACACCAATGTTCTAAAACAGCAGTGTATAAATAGTCCTGGACCAGTGCATTCACTCTCTATGAAAGTAAGCTAGGCTAGTCCAAACACAAACTATCTTAGGGTATTTTATGCCTAGAGGCAAGGAAACCAAGTTCATTATACATTCATATTTATATTTTGTATATTAGAGGGTTATTTTTGGCACAGGGTCCTATCGAATATGAAAGATCTATTTAACCCGTACATAGGGACTCTAACAGGTACTACCACTCAGACTAGAGTGGACCTGGGAGTAATGGTGATGAAAGGATACTCCACACTTTCCAGATCTCTAGAACTGTAGCCACAGCATTAGGCACAGTTTAGTGCCATACCAGGACACCCTCTTTTGTTGGGGGTGGCGGTTCTTACCACACTGTAGGGGATGCTGATTATTCTAAATCCCACCGAGAGGGTGAAATTACATAATTAATTAAAATAATTACTGCTGTTTTTATAATGGGAATTAAAAAAAATTTTTTTTGTTTTTTTTAAATTCAAAAAAGTTTCAACGAAACCAAATGTTATTTCATGAACGCCAATAAGATAATATGAATAACAATTAAGACTTTATAATTTTTGTAGCAATCACTTAAAAAAATAGGATGGGTGGTGTGAGATAGTCATGAGAGTCTGTGCTGTCAGTGCAATATGAGGAGTTATTTACTGACCCCCCACCATGTCACTTGAACACAAGGATCATTAACACGGGGGACTACACACAAACGAAGCTCATGTGTAGTCAGTGCTAAAAATTGCATATATCCCCTTTGCATTCCTCTTTTGAGGCGCCTCAGGCACTGGGAAATAAACCCAGCCCCTTTAAATCAAGGAGCAGGTGTTGCCTTGCGGGGGGTGATACTGATATTAAATGTTTTACAGGTCCAATAGCCAAAGCCACTGGACCTGGGTCAGCTAAGAATCAGTGCAAACATGATAACTTTAAAAAAAAAAAAAAAAAAAAAAAAAAATAAAGAATTTCTACCGTTAATATGAATTTTGTATATTAACAGAATTATTTTCTACTTGCAGACTGTTATAATAATTTAAATTACTATTTTCTTCCTGATTGATTGATTGATTTAACGCATGTCAACCCATCTAGGGTTATTTTATGCCAAGTTGTGTGTTAGTATACTGAATACTGATACCAAAAATTATATCTTTTAGTTGCACCAAATTGTTTGAGGAAATAGCATCAAAGATCGTCTACTAAAATGTACTAAAAAATCCTTATTTTCTAAAGGCTAAATTTGGCGAAAACGAGGATTTTAGTGCATTAGTAGATGATCTTTAATGCTATTTCCTCAAACAATGGTGCAAGTAAAAGATCTAATTTTTGGTATCAGTATTCAGTATACTAACAATAACTTTTGCATAGATGGACAATATGATATTTTTTAAAAAGTGAAGAATTGACCCACTCTACTGTGCATATACCACAATACGATAATTCTAATATACGATGTTTGATATGTTTACTTAGAGTAATTGCAAATAGTTCAATATGTAAAAATGTATAATAATCTCTCTCTCAACAAGATTAGTGCCCCACTTTATCTTTTTTCCCTTTCTTTCTTATTATATTTTCTTTCTTCAAAAATCAAAATTTTATTTGTTTTTATTTTAACAATAATAACAAACAACAACTAGTCAGACCTATGGAATACCATGATATGATACTTTTACTATTACAATATTTGATTAGTATACTTAAGAGCTAGTGCAAATAGTTTAATATGTAAAAAGATTAATGATCTTGATTTAACTATCTCTTCTCTTTTTTATCCTTTCTCCATCTTTCCTTTCTATTAAAAAAGATTAGTTCGCACACATCCCTCTCTATCTTTCCCGCTTTCTTTTCTCTTACTTATTCTTTCTTATTATCCTTTTCTTCCCTTACAATTAAAAAGGAAGGACCAATATTTACTTAGTGATGACAGAGCGTGACACACAAGTACAAGTAATATAATATTATATATATTATATATATATATATATATATACATCGGACTGTCACCAGAGGTGTATATTATCAGAATCAATATTATTACAGTTACCTTCTAAATCTACTTATGCCATATCAAGAAAATCTAAGGTTAACTTCCTGGCACTTAATAAAGAGAATATGAGAGATGACTAAAATGAGAACCCTGAAGCTGTCTAAACCATATGGCCATAAGTACAGAACTTACTAGTGTGTCAAATTTAAGCCATTCACATTTTTAAACCTTCGTGGTATATCATCAACAGGTAGTGCAATTGTACCGATATATAAACAAACGCTCCTCCATCTTATGAATAAACACGCATATATAAAATAATCATATCTCCTTACTACTTATTTATCTATTATCTCTTTATTCTTATTCTTTCATATATTGCCTCTGTTTTCTATAGTTATTTATTCTTTATTATTCATTGTCTTTATTTATTTTATCCAATAAAATTAATTTGTTATTTATAATAAGCTTGTTATAATAGAGAACTCTATACTTGCTTAATAAAAGTTGTGAAAAAATATAATATATGTATGAGTAGTGTAATATCGTGAGTGAACTTCACACACGAGTATTAGTGGCTAACTCTGGAGGTGTGTATACTGAGATAAAGATATATATAGAATATGAGAGCGAGAACATTAGAGTGATCACTGGTAGTCCAAAATCACACACACGAGCGCGAGAGAGTGCGAGGATATAACTCACACACTCACCAGTATCACACTATTAAACTCGAAGCGAAACACATGAAGTAATAATAACAAAAACAGATCACAATTTCGTCACATACCCCAATGACATCATAGATGCTCAGTATACTTACTAAGATAACACACTCACTCTATTCATCTGCTAGTCATAAATATAGATGAGAGATTTGTTTTTATATATATATATATATATATATAAAAAACGTTTAAAAATGAATGGCTTAAAATTACCAACTGTAGTTTCTTGCCCATAGTGTGAAGCTTCAGGTTCCTTTAAGTCTTTTTTTTTTTAAATCCAGAAGTAAATATATTTGTTTGCATGGTGGATTTAAAGGTAACTTAAATATAAATATATATATATATAATATATATATATATATATATATATATATATAATATAAAACTTGTACCTCTGTGTGTCACGCTCTGTCATCACCTTAAGTAAATATGGTCCCTCCTTTTTAATTGTGAGGGAAGAAAAGGAATAATAAGAAAGAAATAAAGTAAGAGAAAGAAAGCGGGAAAGATAGAGAGGGATGTGTGCGAACTAATCTTTTTCAATAGAAAGGAAAGATGGAAGAAAGGATAAAAAAAGAGAGAGATAGTTAAATCAAGATCATTATACTTTTTACATATTAAACTATTTGCACTAGCTCTTAAGTATACATATCAAAATTGTAATAGTAAAAGTATCATATCATGGTATATCCATAGTCTGACTAGTTGTTGTTGTTATTATTGTTAAAAATAAAAACAAATAAAATTTTGATTTTGAAGAAAGAAAATATAATAAGAGAAAAAAAGGAAAAAAGATAAAGTGGGGGCACTAATTTGTTGAGAGAGAGATTTATACATTTTTACATATTGAACTATTTGCAAATAGCTCTTAAGTAAACATATCAAACATCGTAATATTTAGATTATCGTATTGGGTATATGCACAGTAGAGTTTGGTCAATTCTTCACTTTTTAAAAAATATCATATTGTCCATCTATGCAAAAGTTATTTGTTAGTATACTGAATACTGATACCAAAAATTAGATCTTTTACTTGCACCATTGTTTGAGGAAATAGCATTAAAGATCATCTACTAAAAATGCACTAAAATCCTCGTTTTCGCCAAATTTTAGCCTTTAGAAATAAGGATTTTTTAGTACATTTTAGTAGACGATCTTTGATGCTATTTCCTCAAACAATGGTGCAACTAAAAGATATAATTTTTGGTATCAGTATTCAGTATACTAACACACAACTTGGCATAAAATAACCCTAGATGGGTTGACATGCCGTTAAAATCAATCAATCAATCAGGAAGAAAATAGTAATAGTTAAATTATTATAACAGTCTGCAAGTAGAAAAATAATTCTGTTAATAATACAAAAATTCATATTAACGTAGAAATTCTTTATTTTTTTTTTTTTTTTTTTTTAAAGTTATCATGTTGCACTGATTCTTAGCTGACCCTCAGGTCCAGTGGCTTTGGCTATTGGACCTGTAAAACATTTAATATCAGTATCACCCCCCCCCCCCGCAAGGCAACACCTGCTCCCTTGATTTAAAGGGGCTGGGTTATTTCCCAGTGCCTGAGGCGCCTCAAAAGAGGAATGCAAAGGGGATATATGCAATTTTTAGCACTGACTACACATGAGCTTCGTTTTGTGTGTAGTCCCCCCGTGTTAATGATCCTTGTGTTCAAGTGACATGGGGGGGTCAGTAAATAACTCCTCATATTGCACTGACAGCACAGACTCTCATGACTATCTCACACCACCATCCCTATTTTTTTAAGTGATTGCTACAAAAATTATAAAGTCTTAATTGTTATTCATATTATCTTATTGGCTGTCATGAAATAACATTTGGTTTCGTTGAAACTTTTTTTGAATTTAAAAAAACAAAAAAAAATTTTTTTTAATTCCCATTATAAAAACAGCAGTAATTATTTTAATTAATTTATGTAATTTCACCCTCTCGGTGGATTTAGAATAATCAGCATCCCCTACAGTGTGGTAAGAACCGCCACCCCAACAAAAGAGGGTGTCCTGGTATGGCACTAAACTGTGCCTAATGCTGTGGCTACAGTTCTAGAGATCTGGAAAGTGTGGAGTATCCTTTCATCACCATTACTCCCAGGTCCACTCTAGTCTGGAGTGGTAGTACCTGTTAGAGTCCCTATGTACGGGTTAAATAGATCTTTTCATATTCGATAGGACCCTGTGCAAAAATAACCCTCTACTATACAAAAATATAAATATGAATGTATAATGAACTTGGTTTCCTGCCTCTAGGCATAAAATAACCCTAGATAGTTTGTGTTGTGGACTAGCCTAGCTTACCTTTCATAGAGAGTGAATGCACTGGTCCAGGACTATTTATACACTGCTGTTTTAGAACATTGGTGTGATTACTGAGACTGCAAAGATTACAGAACCATTACGCGAACCATCTACCTCGATGTTTTAACACTCTGTTGCGAGTTACTCTATGTATGGCACAAACTGTAGTTGAATGTATTAGTATAGCTGTATACTGTATATCCAATATACAACAGTTTGACATACCATTGATATTAATCTGTATTTGTTTAAACATCACCTAATTGGGAAAATTTTATGGTAGTACCTGTTAGGTCCCATCTAAGGGACAAATAGATCTGTTTTAAAAATTATTCATATTCGATAGGACCCTGTACATAAATAATTCTCAAAAAACAAAAAATGTAATATGAATGTACAATGAACCTGGTTCCCTTACCTCTAGGCATAAAATAACCCTGAACGGTTTAACATGCCATTAAAATAAATCAATAATTTGTTAAATTGTTAAAAGATCACCTAATTGTGAAAATTTATAATTCCAAATACTTTTCAATTTATTGTACATAAGAAATTCAAAATCAAATTTATAAGACATTTATGGGGGGTGAGATTTCTGTATATAATCAATTGTAAAAAAATGTATGTGTATATAATTGCAGCCTTAATAAGGGTGTCCCGGGTATGGCGTTAAACTGCCTCTAGTTGTGAAGTTCCAATTCTGGAGCTCTAGGGAGTGTGAAGTACTCTTTCATTGCAATTACTCCCAGGTCAATCCTGTCTCCAGGACACTGTTAATATTGTTAATATATGTACTAGAAGGCGGTGGCTGAAGATCCTAGTAATCTGGGCATACGTTGTTAAACTGCATCTAGTTGTGAAGTTCCAATTCTGGAGCTCTAGGAGTGTGGAGTACTCTTTCATTGCAATTACTCCCAGGTCAATCCTGTCTCCTGATACTGTTAATATTGTTAATATATGTACTAGAAGGCGGTGGCTGAAGATCCTAGTAATCTGGCATGACGTTAAACTGCATTAGTTGTGAAGTTCCAATTCTGGAGCTCTGGGGAGTGTGGAGTACCCTCTCATTACTATTACTCCCAGCTCCACTCTGACCTGGAGTGATAGTACTTATTATGGGTTGAATAGATTTTTTTAAATGAGTTTGAAAAAATTGTTTGAAAAAAAAAAAAAAATTTTGAATACCCAACAAGAATGAATAAACAAAATGTCTTTGGCATAAAATAATCTAACAATTTATGTTTATGACATCAAACTGGACAAAACACCAGATGGATTGATATGCTGTTAAAATCAATCAACCAACTAACATGGCTCATAACACTGTGAAAGCAACAAAACACATTAATTATTCATTGAAACTGTGTCACCACTGACATCACGATTTCCTTAGTTATTTAAGTTATAAAAGCAATTCTATATATAGTTTATATAGGAATCAATTAAAATAAGTGTAATATATTTATATCATCCTTATTTCGTTTTGTTAGTCTTTCTAATTTAACTCTTAACATCCTGTTAGAGAATTTTCCAAGTCCAGAGCCCCATTCCTATAAGGATTTATCAATAAATGGCTAAAAATGGCCTTTCATTAAAGTTACCTGTTATTCCTCAAATCAAAGACTTCTATATATGTTTAATATTACATTTAAACAAATGGGGTGAATTAGGAAAATGAATGTGATTTCTGGCTGGGCGGAATGAGGTGTATAGGACATTAAGAGTTAATATATTTTATTTCATTAAAATTCAAATACTTGCACTCAGGGGGAGCATATAATTTGCTAGTTATAATAATAATAATAATAATGATAATGACATTTAATAAATGTTTGTTATTGTCTCATGTTCACTTGTATGACCATGTGCCCTCACCGTAGCTGACTAGTAGGGTCCTGGACACTAAACATAGTATTTAGTATCACATACTAAATTAGTAAAAGCTACACTTTAATAGTACATGCTGCTTATTTTATTTATTTTATTTTTTTTTTTTTTCATTTATTTTCATTTAACTTTCCTTTTGTTTGTTTGTTTGTTGTGTTTTTTTTTTTTTTTTTTATTGCATTTTGTTTTCTGCATGCTGCATGCCCTCATCTGACATACTGTTGTTACTTCTCCCCAAAAAAAAACAAAAAACACCAACTCCCTATCGCCTGAAGGATGTGCATGGCAATTACAACAGCAACCCGAGTGGTGGTCCAATAGTGGTGGAGCGGCTCCAGGGTCTGGAGGCAACATCCACCCTCTGCTTTTCACCTCTCTCCTGTGCCAAGTCCCCTCAGACAGCCATTCCTC
>JALAJA010001472.1:0-14028 GCA_023376005.1 Doryteuthis pealeii | reverse complement strand
GTAACCAGTCTAGGAGGGGATACTTCTGAATTCAAAATTCCTGATTGTCAGTCGTTGATTTGGGATTTGTGTCAACTTGATGCCACCAAATTCTTCTATCACTGCTGCCAAAAAGTTGTGGATGGTCCAAACACAAGCTTCACCACTATAAAACAAAATCCATGTGGTAATGAACCCTCATACGCGATAATCGACGGGAGAGTCTATATATATATATATATATATTAATATATATATATATAACATGAGGGAGTTGAAAAAAGAGCGATAGATTCACTGGAATTAAATGGTATATTTATTACGCTATCTATTACATAAAAATGATGATATAATGAAATATAACCCACCAAAAGACAAAAATTGTATCAGCTTTATAAGATTATTAAATACCAAAATACGTGTACACTTGTGTTAATAGAAAAAAATAGAAAGAAAATTCAAACTACTTTTACTTATAAAACATTTACTTTTCCCTCGTTGTTCCTCAACGATTCTTTGTATATACGGCACACACAAACACACCAATATATACTCCCCATCAACTAGGGTTGAGCACTCTGGGGGTGATCTCGCTGACGGCCGCCAACTCAAGCGTAAACGCAACGCTTCTTCTATATAAGGAATGGAGCACTCTGTGACGGCCTTTACACACAAAGTGATGTGTGTATTAAAAACAGTTAACATCCCCCTCTCATTCTGTAAGTGAAGACAGCCTAATGGTTAAGGTGCTGGACTGACACCCAACCGATCGGATTTTCAATTCCTGCTGTAGGTAGCTTACAAAATGTCTAGCCACACTGAAGAGACTTGATAAGTCGAAACACGTGTCTGTGGATGACCCTAATTAATATATATATATATATATATATATATATATATATATATATGTGTGTGTGTGTGTGTGTGTGTGTGTGTGTGTGAAGAGATGGAAGTGATCCGACAGTATAGTGAGAAATTTGAAAAAAACACCGGTTTAATAATATGAGTGGTAAGTTTATTAGCCGAGGCTGCAGTATTAAGTAGATCTTCTTCAGGGCATTTGTTGATATAAGGAAAAGTAAATACATATATATATATATATATATATATATATATATATATATATATTATTTCGAGAGATTTTGTATCCCCTCTATCCATCCTGATTACATTTCGATAATAGTTTCTTTCGATTCAAGTTACTGTAATTTCCGTGACCTGAACCGAAGTATTTCCTAATTGTTTCACAGGGAGATTCGAATATGAAATAGATAAAATAAAAACACTTTGAAACAGCTACGATACAGAAATGCCAAAATAAAATCATAAATAACAATAAGATAAACCTTTTTTGGCATTGGGGATTGGTCGAGAACAAAAGGAATAAACATATTCTAAAGAAAGTTCCAATAATCGTGGAATTAAGAAGTAATAATCTTAGAACAAGTGGCAGAAGAATCAAAGGAGAAAAATCAATAACTGAATAGAGACAAAGCAAGGAAAAATGCTTCGTTTGAATTCCCTCTATTGAAATATGGCAATGAACTGTATAATTTCGTTCTGTATACCAACAGAGACGTATAAACGTATGATAAACATACTGCATAGTCGTTTGTATGAATAGACAGGCGGAAAATCTTAAATAAAATGTGAAAATAAGAGTCGCGAAGTGGATTTATAAATAATTGAAAATCTTTTCAACTTTTAAAACGTTTCTAAAATTCATATATATATATATATATATATATATATATATATATATATATATATATATATATATATGAAATATAACATTTTGAAAAAACATATGATGTTTGTTATGTGATTGCTGACAAGCTTGTTTCGACCAAAACGATAAGGTTGGTCTTCATCAAAGAGCGACATAGACGAGAAGAAAAATATCCGTTAAAAAGACTGTTTACAAAACGAACGCTGATATCAACCGCTGAAAATTTTTTGAAAATGCATGTTCTGTTTTAAAAATAAAAATAAAATAAATTTTATTTTATTTTATTTTTTTTTTTTTAATTAAAAATCAGAAGCATTATAGTTCAAGGTAAAACTCATAAGAGTTTATTGTAAAAATTGTAAAAATATATAAAAAATGTAAAGTGGGTATCAAAATAGTATAGTATATATATTATTTTTTATATATTTTTACAATTTTTACAATAAACTCTTTTGAGTTTTACCTTGAACTATAATGCTTCTGATTTTTAATTTAAAAAAAATAAAATAAAATAAAATTTATTTTATTTTTATTTTTAAAACAGAACATGCATTTTCAAAAAATTTTCAGCGGTTGATATCAGCGTTCGTTTTGTAAACAGTCTTTTTAACGGATATTTTCTTCTCGTCTATGTCGCTCTTTGATGAAGACCAACTTATCGTTTTGGTCGAAACAAGCTTGTCAGCAATCACATAACAAACATCATATGTTTTTTCAAAATGTTATATTTCATACTGTCGGATTAATTTCCATATATTTTTCATATATATATATATATATATATATATATATATATATAATATATATATATATAGTTCAATGAGGAAATCAAAACAAATAAAAGTTTTTGCTTTTATTTATTTAATTACGGGAACGGTATTACAACCAGCGGTTTCTTGCTGAAAGCATTCATCGGGTAATACGAAAAGTTCCTTTGAAAATGACAGAAATTGTGTAAATGGTCAAATGTGTGCGTTTATATATATATATATATATATATATATATATATAGGTAGCTGTTAAACGCTATAACCACACTGATGAGAGATGATACCTCGAACACGTGTCTGTGGATTACTTTATTGTATATGCTCCCCAAATTTGGTTGAGCACTTTAATTAGAAGGGATTTAATTGCAAAATTCACCGTATTCGGCGTACAGCTAAACCTCGCTCTGTTTACATAAACAAAGTTTGAGGCCTCTAGTGAATTTCATTTCCGCTGAAAAATGTAGCGATTAAATAGTCTCCTATATTTGACAGCTGCTTGTGGCCGTACGGGTAAGAGGTTTGGCGAACGAAAGTTCATTCGGGTCTTGAACCCGGCCAGAGGTAGCTGTTAAACGGTATAACCACACTGATGAGAGGTGATACCTCGAAACACGTATCTGTGGATTACTTTATTATATATATATATATATATATATATATATATATATATATATATATATATATGAATGATATCCGGTCAACTGCCCGACAGACAAGAGCCCGATTGCCACGTGACCGACAGCCAGCTGCCCGACGGACAGTACCCGATAGACAGCTGCCCAATGAGGACAATTGTCCGACGAGAAAATGTCCGATATTGATATGTATGTGCAGTAGAATATTTAGATATTTTTTTGCAGATGCCCGGCAACCCAACAGATGGAATGGTGATTTTTCAGGGTTCAATTTTTGGTATTGAGTCATTTGGTATGATAAAAAAATATATATTGACATTGAATTGGTGAACATTTGAATTTTATAAATGAAAATTTAGATACAGATGTAAACACTACGTAGCCCCTTATATGACACAATAATGGTGTCTAGAAAAGGCAGTAAAACTTCTCGATATTTTTTGATTAGCAGTCTTTAGCGAAACAGAGGATTGTCCAAGCGCAGCGCACTCGATATTCTGCAGAGTTGTCACCGCGCGAATAGTTATTTCGTAAATTTACTACGGTAAAATCTACTATGTATTTCATCGGGAAGAATCATACTTTATTTATAAGTGTAATCCGGGTGTATGAATAATGTAAATGAGCAAAAAGAAATTATTCTAAAAGATGAATTTGTTAATAGATTGTTAAAAAGTTTCGTTTTTCATGAAAACCTTCATCAGGACAAATATATGAAGGCAGTGTCTAACCTGATTTTTTTTCAAAATGGAAACGAAAATGAGAAGGTATTAAAGAAAAAAGTTATTTTACGGTAAGAGCGTTATTTACGTCTATTGAGGATGTCCACAAAAGCGGTTTTATACTTATAAAACGTTTAAAGTGCTCACGGACTTAATGGACATCCTATATATATATATATATATATGGGTGTGTGCGTGTGTGATGTATTGAATTTGGTTAAATTGTACGAAAAACATATCCAAGATATACTGGCACATCATTTTTCAAAGTTACGTCATTACGTGTCAGGTCTTAGGTATTCAACAGCAATCATAGATGTTTTCATACGGAAAGAATCTTGTGATAGAGATTTTTATGCAAATAATATAATTGTAGGGTCAGTGAGTCCGAACTGTTTTATTGTATGGTTGTTCTGTTCACCTGGACATACACGAACATCCGTTTTTATTGGCCTCTGGTCTTGACCAGCGTTAATTGCTAATTTACGCCTTTTCCAATACAATCGTCTATGTAATCAATCAAGGATCACCTTCCATTTTCCACTTCAATTTTTTCTGCCTTATATTCCAAGGGTTTTGCTCAATTTGTCGGTAGTCCCTCGTCTGACAGTGTTGATTAAACAGATTAAAGTTTCGCCTTTGCAATCTGCTGCAGTATAGTTGATAGGCAACTTACAATGCTGTGTCTTACTTCACAGAATAATCTAAAATATACTTATATGAGGTACGTGGAAATGGACGCATTTAATCCGGGTTCAAATTCTAACGAGGCTTTTTCCATTTCACTTTGGAAAGATATGTATCCGACTACTCTCCCTCCAGCTATGAATAAATAGTAGGGCAGACTAGGCTCTTTAACCTTGGCTAGGCTAGGCTAGTCTATGGGAGAGAAAACTCTGAATTCAAACCTGTTAAACTCCGCTTAAGAAATTGAATTTGTGTTGCAATTCTGCTGGTATGGAGGTGTTGGTATATATATATATATATATATATATATATATATATATATATATATATATATATGGTTTTACATATTTCATCATACACACGCACATATATATATATATATATATATATATATCCGACGAATTCAGTAAAGAGAATTTCGGACTTAACCATGATAAAGTAATATATTTAATTAATAGTAATCGCCGTAAGATGGATTTTGCAAGGAAAAATTGATTTTTTTTCATCCACAAATTAAATGTAGACGTAGTGTCTAAACTAAAAACTGTTAATCTTCTTGCCGTCACTTTTTATTTAAACAACGGCACGTCTTACCTATACAGAAAACATTAATATCAAATCTGATAATTATCCCAGCTGTAAACATTTTTATAAATCCATATAACATAGACTAGCATCAAATTCTAGCAATGTTGACATTTTCGACAATTCTAAAACGCCATATGCAATTGCATTAAGAATATCGTAATATACACCAAACTGAATTAAAACAATAAAAAGAGATTGAAATCTCTCTCTGTCTCTCTCTCTATATATATATATATATGTATATATATATGTATATATATATATATATATATATATATATATATATATATATATATATATATATACATTCTTGATGTTGATCAATTCACGCGGAGTTCTTCTGTAGATATACAGTTCATCCGATTGAGATCTCGATGTACATTATGACAGATCAATATAGATGAATAAATGAAAGAAAAAACTTAGAATTTGCTAGTTGCAGCTGAAAGGAGTTATTACATTTAAGACATTTTAGTTTCTTTCCTTCATTTATTTATAACTCTCTCTTTCAATAATATATATATATATATATATATATATATATATATAATATATATATATATATATATATTATTTGTTTGGTGCATTTAATGGTAACTGCGGGATATCTATCTATCTATCTATCTATCTATCTATGTATATATATATATATATATATATATATATATAAACATTTCGTTTACCTGATGAATGCTTTTAGCAGGAAACCATTGCTAGTAATATCGTTCCCAAATATATGAATAAGAGCTAAAACTTTTATTCGTCACTTCATTCAACTATATATATATATATATATATATATATATATATATATATATATAGATAGATAGATAGATATATATATTCATATACATAGGAAATGGTCTTTCCTGGTTCTATTACTCCTTTAGTTGCATTCACGTGTCTCTGTGTCTGTCTGTATGTTTGCGCACACGTAATTCTCGTTTTGCTCTGTGAATGAAGATTTATGAGACTGTTCTTCATCTGCTATAGACACGCTGATGGCTGATACGCGTGGCAGCCATTTTGCCTCATAGTGGATGTTAGAGAAGTGCTGGAAACTGAAGGTAAATGGTTGTTTACGGCCTTGTTTTTTTTTCCCTCGGCTTTGTTTCCATGCTTCTAGCCGGAGTTAGTCACCTAAAAGACATGAACTATATATTTCTCCATGTCAGCAGCTTTTTACGCTTAAAACCGGTAGTCAATACCACATGAAGTGAGAATCATTGTTTGAGAATACTTTAATAGGTCTCTTCATTTTTTCTTATTTTCGCTTGCGTTTTGGAAAGTTGATAAGTAAGTAAAGACGTCAGGGTGGCCTAAAGTCAGTATCAGCAAGACAACGAGGGAGTCTATCCCCTGTTCACAAGCACTTCACCCAGGAGATTGTTTTGGCGTCTGGGGTAGAACGCCACACCTACCATCAGCTCCTCACTTTAGCACACATATCCCTGTGCTAGTCATACGCTGAGTTGGCGAGGGCCGGTATCGAACCAGGAACCTTAAATTCAGATAGATGATAGTCTTCCGGACGATCTTTAAGGTCATTCAATTAATAAGGAAACTTTTTTTTAAATCGAAATAATATTTTTTTCAGATTTCCTTTCCATATTTTTCCACAAACTTGTTATTCCTGCCTTATTTGGAATTGGTTAATAAACTCTGCCTTGTTCGGAATGGGTTAATAAAGCTTATTTTAAGGTTACAAAAATATGTTTTAAGACAAATCAAAATGGTGACAAATCAAGTTCTCCAGGCTTGAACAGAAGCTTATCATTAAAATTTAGTGGCTGAGATCTACACACTATGTGATAATTATAGAAGAATGTGTGATGTGTACAGAGAAGCATTTCTCAGACAATCATTTCCCAAATGGACTTAACTTGGATAAGCCACTAGGGGACTTGAGTCGAATACAGCACATGAAATGAAAACACACTGACTCTTCGATAAGAAAAAGTTCTGAGTGTCATAGTCAGTGAAGTAAGTCTTGTTGACAGTCTTCTTGAGACATGAAAGGACTGATTACAATTGATTTTCTTGAAAAAGTAGCTACTATAAACAGTGCTTCACATTGGTAACGAGTCGAATGTGACACAAGAGCGGCGGGTAAATAAATCAGATTGACACCTGAATACACTGAAATCTTCGTATTGGTGTTTACTTTGTGAGTCCCAAGAAATGCGTCATAGCGTTTCGAAATTTTTGGAGGAATCGATTGTGTGTTTCCGTTGCTTTCCTCACAACTGAGTAGAGTTTGTCACATAGTACACAAAACCTGAAACAAAGAAGCGCATGTTGCGAAATTATTACTTTAAAATGGCTGCAATTTACCAATCTTTCTAGAGAAAGAGAGTGAGAGATGAAAATGGCTGAAAAAGTCATACGCTCTCCTAGATACTCTCATGCAATAAGATTTATTTTTGGCGGTCCTCACACTTATTCCATCAGTACTGCAGTGTTTAGATCTCATTATTCAAGAAGTCTTCAACAGCAGATATGAAATTATCATAGATCTTAATCTTTGAAACCCTTCAATCCACATTTGTATATATATATATATATATATATATATATATATATTATATATATATATATATATATATTATATATATATATATATATATATAAAGGTAATCCAAATGATTGGTAAGTAAGGAATGGTTTTATTTGGGATCATCAAAATCTACCTGTACAGCCATACTGTATGCTCTTGTAGGTGCACACATATATACTCATACAAAGAATTTTTATAGATCCCTCAAAAGAGCTCAATGTATATAATCAATAAATTAAATTATATACAGAGTAATATTTAACTTTCAAAGAAATGGGTGTCTGTGCGCGAACATTAATATTAATTTTTTTTATTTTATTTATTTATATTCAAACTCTTTTGTTTTTCTCTCAAACACATCGGTAGAGAGATATTTCATTCCTTTCCTTTTCTCCCAAAGCACAGACTTTAGAATTAACTAACTTAAAAAAACAATTCCATGATTTACTGGTTCCCCTTTTTAGTTCTCTACTCAATTTTCTTTCGTCCTAACATGCACTTCTTGATAGAAATAACCTTTCTCTGCACTATGTTTATCTCATCATTGTTACTTGTATACAAACTTTGCGGCTAAATCGAACTTAACGGACCTAAATTCTTTGGCTAGACGTGTGGTCGGAGAGGCCCCCTCCGATCAATCGGCTGGTCACGTTAAGCCCTCGCACCTATATGATTTTCCCAACCCTATTGCCCTTATTTTTGTATTTTTTTTTTCTCTCGGCGAGGTGACACACGATGGTGGAATTTAGGTTCGTTAAGTTTGATTTAACCAACTTTGCTCTGTCTTTTATTCGTTAGCGCCCTCTCACAGATGTCACTAACAATTTTCTCTCATCACTCACCCAATTCTTTTTTCACTTGAGTTGAAGACAGCTCATCAAACTATCTAATTCAGTGGCAACTTTGTTACTGGGTGCGGCATTTCTTTGCCGTAAACAGGGAAACAGATAATGATTAAAAGAAGTAAAATGACGCTTATCTTTAAGCTTTGTTTCGCCCTCCCCTTCTGATTTATTCTTTCTTTCTTTTTTTTTAAAATTTTCAGACAAAATCAATAAAATTTTCTTTTATATTTTTTTAAATTATTTTTTATTTTTCAAGGATGTTGTTGGGCGTTGTCTGCTGAAAAGGTAGTAAAATACAAAGGGGTGAACAATAGAAAAAGGGATAAAAATAAATTTTTAAAGAGTTGGAAAAAATCTATACAGTAAGTAATCTAATCCTTCGGGAGAAAATAACTTCGGTTCCTTTCCTCGGTTGTCTAAAAAAATGAAAGAAATCGTTAAAACAGATTCTTTGACGGTCAGTAAAGATTTCCACTTAGGAGTATACGATTACAAAAAGATGGTAACTTATTCAAAATAGAATTTAATCAAAGATTTAATTTTCTGATATTCGTACAAATACAGTGGTATCTAGAGTTTAAATCATTCCGCTCGTAACTCAAATAACTCATATAGCAAGTAAATTTTCCCCATTGAAATAAACTCCATTAATCCAATGCACCCTCCCCCTAAAAACACCAGTCGTTAGAGTGTCCGACTAGGAACCACAAAATTCCGGGTTCAATACCAAGCTTTGCCAACTCAGTGTATGCGTAGTACAGAGATCTGTGCGGTAAAGTGAAGAGCTGATGGTGTCGCTCCATCTCAGACGCAAAATCAATCTCCTTGGTCTAGTGCTAGTGAAAAGGAATATACTCCCTTGCTGTCTGGCTGATACCGACTTTAGGCTAACCCACCGATTTTACATATTGTATAAAAACACATAATAGAATGTAATGAATTATGTGCTGTAATTATTTTATTGGTTATCTTTATTTTTTATTGGCGTAATAAATATGGAAACTGAAACGTTTTTAGTGAACTTATTAACATAAGCGTATCTAAAGCTTGCTCATATTTCTAAGTTTGGCTCACAACACAAGCATATTGACTGATTGACAGCTCGTAACTCTGAAAACTTCGTAAGTTGAGACACTCGTGAGTCGAAGTACCAATGTATTTTGTTTATGATTTTCCGCTGAATTGTCGTTTAAATCTTTAGTTATCTTATAGCTGAAATAAAGTGTTAGATATTTATATAGGGTGATCCCCACCAAAAAAAGCACAGACTTTTTTTATGAAAGTCAGGCCTGTTTTGGGGTCACCCTATATATATATATAATATATATATATATATATATATATATATATATATATTATATATATATATATATATATTGAAAGGTAAAATGGATATGAATCCGACAATATATGTAGAAAGTTTGTAGAAAAAACAACAAGATGTTAAAAGTTTTGCAGACAGAAATCTGTTTCGACCACACGAAGAGGTCTTATCAAAGCAACATTGTAAACGAAAGACGAAATAAATATATCATTAATCACGAGGCACAGAACGCTCTCGATCAGTACCGGAATGTTTTTTTTAATTAAAAATGCGTATTTTATATTAAAAATAAAATAAATTTTATTTTAAAAAATTATAAGCATTTTTATCATTAAAAAAAGCTCAAAAGAGTTTGCAGTAAAAGTGTATATAAATATCAAAAAGTTCAGGAAAATGTTCTGGCTACAAGAAAGTTTAAAAATATAATGGTACAATAGATGAAGATGGAAAATTTCAGGAATCTGTAATGATGACAAATTCGAAGTGTCGGGATCCTTATTATATTCGAAATTTGAGCCTCCGGTGATATAATTAAATTTTTTTTAACATCTTGTTGTTTTCTCTACAAACTTCTACACACACACACACACACACCACACACACACACACATATATATATATATTATATATATATATATATATATATATATACAGGGTGAAAAAAAAACGGCCTGACTTTTTAAAAAAAGTATTTTATTTTTGATCACCATGTACTAACTAATATAATAAAATCATTTAGACCATTATCTTCTTTCATCTTCAATACTTCCACGAGCCAATGGGTAAAATACATTCATAATCCATTATTATTTACCATATGCACAATTCCGCGTTTGTCCGATCTTGTGTGTTTGTATGGTTAGGATTTCACGTGTTTTTTCTTACCTCCTCACCAATGAATCGGCACAAAAATAAATGAAAAATCTTTGCTGTTTTATGAACAGGAAGATTGTAAAAAATCACAGGGTAAAAAACTATTTATTCTACAGTCTTTTAAACGGGGAAAATCTAATAAGCCAAATCTTTATCAGTCAACATGGCGCATTTTACGGGGTTTTTCTCTTATAGATGTGATCTTTTTAATGATTTGTTACATAATCTATGCATAGATTATTGTCAACCCCTGTATTTCCAAGGGATGGCCCTTTTTATATCACGGACGGGACTTTCCATGGAATATTACAGAAAAGCCCGCGAAATACGTGAAGTCACGTGGTACCTGGTGAGCTCTCAGTTTCAGCTTGGACGTCAGGCAGAAGAAAGATATAACTGCCCTAGCTGGGACTCACCTGCATACGCGCGCTATGATTAGTTAGAGAAATATGTTTAGTTAAGAAATAAAAGTTAAATAAATAATATGGTTTTGTGGTTGATGAATGTCTGGCAACAAGAATGACCCAGAAGACCAGACACGAGTCCCCAAGACTAGGTCCAGACGCTGGAAAAAAGAACCTAAGATACCAAAGATGAGCAGAAGAATAATAGAAGTAAAAAGAAGAGTATACAACATATTTATTTCAATGCTATGATTACGAAATTCATAGAATTTCGTTATGTAATTTTAGGTTATGTTCTTAAAAAAAAAGCAACAATTTAAAATTTTGATTTTCGAAATAGATGCTGTTATACTGAAATTTTGACCATACTTAAATTAAGTTAATAGATTGGTAAAAATTCTGGGTTTGCAATTTACTATCTATGGAATCTTATTACACTGTTGCAATAATCTTGTCCCATGCATCTGTGTCCATACATATCTATCATTACGAAGAATGATTAAAAAAGTATCGTGACTAAAACTTACCGTATTTGACGGCATATAGAACGCACTTCTTTTCCAAAATCTTGGTTCAAAAAATTGCCCTGCGTCTTATACATCGAAGATGAAGTTTGAGACCTCCCGTAGGCCTAGGCTAATCTTCTCTATGATGCTCACTAACCCAGCTTACGCTCAGTAATTTTACCTACCCTGTAATGCCAAATTGCTTTTATACAGCTATGTTTCTTGCTTGTGTAATGCACATCTAAACTGTCTTCAACAATATATGCTTAAATACACTAAACCCCTTTTTTTCCCTGAATCTGACCTGCTGAAATAGGAGTGCGTCTTATATGCGTCAAATAGTAGGAAGCGCGTGTGTAATGGTTAAAGTCATGGAAATGGACTCGTCGCCCCGAGTTCAAATCCTGGACGTGGTAATTGCATTTCACTTAGTGCTAATACCCTTGGAAAGGTATGAATCCTACTCTCCCACCAGCTATGGATAAATAGCAGGGCAGACTGGGTCTTTAACCATGGCTAGGTAACCAGTCTAGGAGAAGGAAAACTCTGAATTCAAACCTGTTGAACTCCGATTAAGAAATTGACATTGTGTCAACCCTGCTCGCGTGGAGGGGTTGTAAATACATATATGCCGTCAAATACGGTTATTCTTTTTGGATTTTGACATTTAGAAATTAAAATGAGATACTTAAAAGTTAAGCAACATTGGTAATAAAGTGCTGATGTCTATACAACAGCTATATAGACCTTGTTTAAAAATAAAGTCTAGAACATCAATACCAACTTAAACACTTATACACCCAGTCAAATAATCTAGTGAAAAACACAAGATTGTGTAAGTCAGCACCATCCGTACTAGAAACACATTACAAAACCCGTAATAAACATTGTTCAGGTGAAGAATATAACAAAAGCGGTCAAATTTAAGCAGAGGATACAGGTTAGCTCAGTCGGTAGAGCGTTCGGCTTAGAAACCACAAGGTTCCTAGTTCGATACCGGCCCTCGCCAACTCAGCGTATGGGTAGCACAGAGATCTGTGCGATAAAGCAAGGAGATGATGGTAGTACACCTCAGACGCTTAAATAATCTCCTTGTCTAGCGCTATTGAAAAGGGGATAGACTCCCTCGCTGATTTGGCTGAATCTACTTTAGGCCACCTCGACGACTTACTTTTTACTTACAGCTGCATTGAATGCAGACCTTTTTATCCCAACAACCAATTGCACTACGTAATATAGTGAGTACCAAGGTGATTTGTGGCATACTCCGGAACGATAATGTAGCCAACTCAAGCCCCTTAGCAACAGTCGTCCCATAGTAGAAAAGAGGCACAACATACACGTAAGGGCTTAGCATTTATTTTCAGACTCGTGTCGTGGGCTCTGTTTCTGGAGAGAAGGAAGAGAGAGAAGTAGAGAGAGATAGAGGACACTTTAAATTACTTACCTTCAACATGCGTACCAACTATTCGCTGTCCTCACACTAAAGGGACCAGCGTCCCCGTTCTTAACCCTGCTACGACGAAAAGCAAAAGAGACGATTTTCATCTCCTCGTTCATCATCACACGTCCACTTTCCGCTTCCGGTTTCAACATCCGGCAACTTCCAGTTTTAGCTTCAATTCTCTTCCGGGTTCATTCCTCGGTCTCAAATTACCGGCAAACCCTTGTGTCCACCCTCCTTTTCCTCTCTTTCTCAAGCAAGTCCGCATACAAGCTTCTCGAATTCTGCTAGACCCTAATAATTAAGCTACACTATCAACTTTAATGATCCCAGTCTTGCCCTACTATTAACTCAGTTTCGCGTAGAGAGAAAAAGGGCATCATTATTACGAATTGAAATGCAAAGGCATCGTCCAGGATTTGAACTCATGTAGTGTCCCATTTCTCATAGTTACGCCACACAGTCATCTCTAGTTTGCGTACTATTGATATCTATTTAATAATGGAGATTCGCTTCCGGTTTTTGTCTGTAACCAAAAAACTACGCCACTGCTTATGTCACATACCAAAATCGTCATAACATACAATAAAGACATTCAAATTTGAACAAGCAACATTAGACAGTCTTCATTGTTTTTTTTAAAACAAGTTTTAATAAATACATGACTGGTATTATATATTATATATATATATATGGTAGAAATGTGAGGAGTTAATCCGACAGTATGTGGAGAAAAGTAGACAAACACGGGATTTGTGGAAACTTGGATGTTTATTGTCGACGGTTGCAACGTTTCGGTCTCTTATTTAGACCAATCTTCAGGACTTGAAAAATATAGTTCTTACTCCAATGTGGAAATTTCTCAAAATGCTGAAAGGCGGAAGGTCGTCAGTAGGGGGAAGTGTAGTTGGGGGTGGTTAGTGGATTCTTCTTCTCTCTAGAATGGGGAGTGCCGAAATGGTGAA
>JALAJA010001471.1:20000-23118 GCA_023376005.1 Doryteuthis pealeii | reverse complement strand
TTCTATCTATACAGATTCAATCGCGATACTGTTTATGACGCACCCTGTGTGTGTGTGTGGGGGGGGTATGTGTGTGTGTGTGGGGGGGGTTGTGCGTGGTGCACAAAGTCTAAGTTTTGGTTATTTTCAGTTTATCTCCAATGGGATTTTTAAACCAAATGAATCATCTACGTTCATATTTTTCATTGTATAATGTTGTATATTGCAACCTGGCAAGGGTGATTTAGCTTGTAGGACATTAGCTGGTTTAGATTGTTGTGTCAGTCTGGGAACGACGTTTTAGTTTATATTATGTTAATTTCGTGATTAGTTACTTTATTTCTTCTATTACGTTTGATTTATTCTCGTGATCATTATTTACTCTGTGGGAGCTTTTTATACCCAGCGTTAGCTGATGGTCTTTCACTGGAATCTGAGTGACAACAAGTCTCCTCATGTCTCTAAGACTGAGTATTCTAGCTTTCAACAATGCTGTTGTCGGGATGGTTTCAGTTCTTCCTCTCATTGTTATATACCTCTTTACTCGGGTGTAATATAATTTAGAGAGACAGAGAGATTTCTGGTTCTTCGTCTAGTGTTTCTAACTCGTTGCTTACTGCTTCTACTTCGGTCGGCATCTTCTCTGGGCTGACTTCGATTTAAGGCTTTCGTCTGGGTGTTAATTTCTTTGTCATTTTTTTTCCACAGGGCTGAACATTGACTTTAATATTCAATTAGTTTCTTATAAGAAAACTTTATTCTCAACCCTGGCCATTTTGATTCCACCGAGGGAAGACTGACCCTGAAGCACGTCTACACTCCTTGGAAACCGGGTCGAATCTGAGTAAACTTTATTTTCATGCATCTGTAATGGCGCGTTTTTAAGGGGTTACAGTTATTAACCGTCCATAACTGTCGGTAATTTTCCATGGACCCAATGATTTTAACTTGACGGCTCTAATTCAAATTTCTAACTACAGGTACGTTCATAAATTATGACTGCTCATAAATTATGTAACATGATTTCCAATTCCTCCAGTCTTTTTTTTCTAAATCTTTAGGAATCGTTTCCAAGTGCACAAACTACGAATTGGTATCACTTTGACCCTCATATTCCACAGCCTTTTCAATTCTCTGGCAAGGTCAGGTATTTGTCTATCTTTTCATTTTCTTTCATTTTACCCCTGTGATCGGCTAGAATTGCAAAATCTACCAGTTGACAAGTTCTCCTTTTTTTGTTAATCAATACTATATGGTCTTCTGGCTGGGATAACGTGATCCGTTTTTATCTCAAAGTCCCAGAGAATTTTGTGTGTTTCTTCTGAAGAATAGATTCTGGTTTTATGCATTTTGTTGCATGTTCAAAATTATATTTTTCAAAATTACCAGTAAATCGCCTTTCCAACCCTGTCGTGCCAAGCATTGTATTATCATTGTTCTAGTTTGCTCTCATTTCCGTTACCCCCCAGACTACATTTGCTGTTCTGTAATGTCTTTATCAATTTTTGCTTTTATATAATTTTGTTCTTATGGCATTGTTTTGTGCAGCAATTATCAATGATTCGATTTCTATCTTGAGGTTTCCTCTTATCAACCATGCCTAGGTTTTTATTAGGTGCAATCTCCCTAATTTGTCGTTTGAAGTAACCATATAATCGTTTTTCTCAGCGGATAAGAAACACTGGATAATCAGGATTTACCAATTTTTGCATTTCATCTTGGATGATTTGGACGGTCTCATTTTTAACCAAAGAGTGTTTCAAGATAACGGTCATACTTTTAAGGAACACGAAGTATCATATAATAGATGTATATAGATAATAATTAAATCATTATCACGAAACACCCATGCTGTTCAATTAAATAAATAACGAATATATTTGTAAATAAAATCTGTTGTTTATCCATGTGTGTATATCATAGAATTATTCGTCCAGTGATTTATCAGATTGGAGCTACTTATAGATTTATTCAAGGTGAAAATCTTGGCCAACGTAAGGGTTCTTTGATATGAATGATTGGTAAATTCTTCTTTAAGAATTTAATTTTGAGAAATATCTTTTGTTTTTGATCGTTGTATATAACGATTATAAGCTTTCATAATTAAACTACTTACATACACAAACACACACAGACAGACAGACAGACAGAACAGACACAAAAACACACACACACACACACACACACACACACATATATATATATATATATATTATTTATTATAGTGTACAATACATTTAAGGTGCAATTGTACCATTAGTTTCCGAGCAGCATATTAACCACTTTTTCTTCAAGCCGGTTAAGAATTACAGTGAAATAGGTGTATATATATAGGTGTATATATATATTCGATTCATTTATATATGTGTGTATCTTTCTGTTTGCCGCCCTGTCAGCTGGGGCGTTAGAAAATGCACGCGACTGCACCTCTGCAGAGGGGTAAGACTCCCCAATGGGGCCACCTGTTGGCCGTGGGTGGCGACCCGTGATGCTTAAGGATAGAAACCCAGGTTGAGCAGTATTTACATGACATGCAATACTCCACTTTGGCCCTATCTTGGGCTAGGACGGGCAGTCGGAGAGGCCCCCTCCGATCAATCGGCTGGTCATGTCAAGCCCTAGCACCTATATGATTTTCCCAACCCTATTGTCCTTATGCATGCCCCAAACCCCTTTTATCACATGGGTGCTAAAAGGCGGTGGCTGCGGGTCTACATGTCCTGGAAATGACGTTAAACTCTATCTGATGGTGAGGTTCCAGTTTTAGAGGTTTGGGGAATGTGGAGCACCCCTTCATCACCATTGCTCCTGGTCCACTCTGACCCGGAGTGGTAGTACCTGTTAAGGTCCCATCTATGGTTAAATAGAAAAACATGAGTTTGATAAACAAAATTGTATTATCCATTAAGAATTGATTTATTTCAAAACTTTATCGGGATTAAATGACCCACTGAGGTTGACATGCGGTAAAACAAAACAAAACAAAACAAAACTTTTTGTTTGTGAACCGAATCCTCGTATTTCTCTGCGTTATTGAGAAAGTAGTGCCTATATGTTCGCGTAAGCGTACACGCTGGTGCGCCCACACATCTCTACGCGCACCCTACTAAGGGTAACAATTACACCTTAAATGTTATTG
>JALAJA010001471.1:0-17500 GCA_023376005.1 Doryteuthis pealeii | reverse complement strand
AGGTTCTAAAATTAAATACAAGAATTATTATGTGCCTTCCAGCCATCTTCAGGTGTTTCTTTTCGAACTTGGTAACCTTCTTGAACTCGTGAGCCTTTATGTTGTAATCAGGAGCCTTAGCCTTATGTATATAACAATAAAGATGAGGACAATAGTAAATGACTACATACGTTTAAGTACTTTTGTGACTGCAGTATGGATAGCATGACTGAAAATAAACGTTAACCATTTTTTTTCTTTCAATTGATTTGCACCACTGTCTCAAGTATTTCTTAATTGTCTTTCTGGTTGAATATTCCTTTCTCTGCCTAAAGTAAAAATATCTCATAAATAGAAATAGTGATTTGTGCAGTATGCTTTCTCCTCTTTATAATGTCCTCATTCTTGAAAACACCTATATATAGGTGTGTCCAAAAAGTATTGAGATTGGAAGGTGGGTTTTGTTTTCAGAATACAAGTTGTGTGAAAAAAGTACCAAGTTTAAAGCTGTATTTACCAAGATAGAAATAAAGAAGGTTATCATCTCTTCGGTTCCATGAAAGAGGGTTTGAGGAGGCTAACATTATTCCAGTGACAAGGAAGTGAAATCTGTAGTGAAAAAGTGGCTTAAAGAACAGTTAACAGAATTTACCGGACAGGAATACTGCTCTAATTCGAAGGTAGACCATTGCTATTAAGAGAAGGGTGACTATGTGAAGAAGTAGGGATGTGATCCACAGAGGACCAGCTTCATTTTGATGTATGATACATGTTCCTGTGTCGGTAATTATACCTGTCCTAAACAAAATGCATCACTTTTTTTACTCCACACTAGTATTATATATATATATATATATTATATATATTATATATATACACGAGGTGGATCAAATATATATATATATATATATAATATATATATATATATATATATATAATATATACGAGGGTGAGTCAAATATATATATATATATATATATATATATATATATATATCTATGGGATTATGGTGGTGCATACGTATCTCCAGCTTCATCAAAGAATATATATATAGATAATTTCATAGGTTTTTTTCATTCGTGCATCCAGATACAATCTTTTACAAGAGTTAACTTTACTTAAAGGCCGGATGGTGCGAGTACAATTAATTAAACAATGTTTGGTTTTCTAATTCGTTTTTCTTTGTTTTTTTACTCATTAATGATTGTCTTTGTTTTTATAATTAAACATCAAAAAGCCAAACCAGGATTGTGTTCATTTTCTGACTTTGTTTACTGGAGGGGAAAAAAAGAAGTTCACTGCACCTCATCTCGAGAGACACCATGTTTTATCTATTATTAATCTGGCATTCCCACTTACTCAACTCCTTCAAAATCTTAGTCTAGACTTTTATTTTACATTTACTAACTCTGTACGTACCTTACTACTTATCTATCTATCTCTCTATCTATCTCTCTTTTATCTATCTATCCATATATATATATATAATATATGGATAGATAGATACAGAGAGAATAGATAGAGAGATAGATAGATAAGTAAGTAACGTACATGAGTTAGTAAATGGTAAAAATTAAAAGTCTAGACTAGATTCTGAAGGATTGAGTACCTGTGGGAAATGCCAGATTAATAGATAAAACATGTGTCTCTCGAGATGAGGTGCAGTGAACATTCTTTTTTTCCCCTCCAGTAAACAAGTCAGAAAATGAACACAATCCTGGTTTGGCTTTTGATGTTTAATACCTAAAACAAAGACAATCATAATGAGTAAAAAACAAAGAAAAACGAATAGAAAAACCAAACATTGTTTAATAATTGTACTCCGCACCATGCCGGCCTTTAAGTAAAGTAATCTTGTAACAAGTTGTTATCTGGATGCACGAATGAAAAACCTATGAATTATCTATATATATATTTTCCTTTGATGAAGCTTGGAGATACGTATGCACCCCATATCCGCATATATAATATATATATATATCATATATATATATATATATTTGACTCACCCTCGTATATATATATATATATAATATATATATATATATATATAACTATATATATTATTGATCCACTCCGTGTATATATATATATATATATATATATATATTATCATATATACTAGTGTGAGTAAAAAAAGTGATGCCATTTTGTTTAGGACAGGTATAATTACCGACACAGGAAACATGTATCATACATCAAAATGAAACGCTGGTCTCTGTGGATCACATCCTACTTCTTCACATAGTCACCCCTTTCTCTTAATAGCAAATGGTCTACCTTCGAATTAAGAGCAATGTATCCTGTCCGGTAAAATTCTGTTAACTGTTCTTTAAGCAATTTTTTCACTACAGATTTTTCACTTCCTTGTCACTGGAATAATGTTTAGCCTCTCAAAACCTCTTTCATGGAACCGAAGAGATGATAACCTTCTTTATTTTTCTATCTTGGTAAATACAGCTTTAAACTTGGGTACTTTTTTCCACAACTTGTCATTCTGAAACAAAACCCACCTTCCAATCTCAATACTTTTTGGACACACCTATATATAAGGTGTTTCCAAGAATGAGGACATTATAAAAAGAGAGAAAGCATACTGCACAATCAACTATTTCTATTTATGAGATATTTTTACTTTAGGCAGAGAAAGGAATATTCAACCAGAAAGACAATTAAGAAATACTTGAGACAGTGGTGCAAATCAATTGGAAAGAAAAAATGGTTAACGTTTATTTTCAGTCATGCTATCCATACTGCAGTCACAAAAGTACTTAAACGTATGTAGTCATTTACTATTGTCCTCATCTTTATTGTTATATACATAAGGCTAAGGCTCCTGATTACAACATAAAGGCTCACGAGTTCAAGAAGGTTACCAAATTCGAAAAAGAAACCCTGAAGATGGCTGGAAAGGCACATAATAATTCTTGTATTAATTTTAGAACACCTTTAAATTCATTAAAAACAACAAAATAAACAAAGAAACTTATTGGTTTTAAGATTTTTTTGCAAATGATTTAAGACAGTTTTGATTTGTTTAAGCAAATCTTGTCAGTTATTTCATGTTGATGTCTGTTTGGGAAAGCTATCATATAAAAACTTTTGCCATATTAATCAAACTGAAACATAATTGTGTGCTTGTAAAATATGCAATAGCCAAGTATGTGTGTGACAGCTGTCTCTGTAAAAGGAAGAAGAAAAAAAAAGAAAAGAAAATCCTAGAAGATTCACTTAGTTTGGCATAAAAACCAAAAAGCATGGACAGCACTGTTGTCTGGAGCTGTAGAATATACGCGACTGCACCTCTGCAGTGGGATAAAGACTCTCCTATTGGGCATCTGTTGGCTGTGGTGGAGACTTGTTATACTTAAGAACGGAATCCTGATAGCTGAGCAGTTCATAAATGTAACTCTCGACTTTGGTTCTAACGTAGAATAGACGGTAAATCGAAGAACCCCACCCTCCCATCAATCGGTTGGTCACATCAAGATCTAGAACCTATATAATTTTCCCATTTGCCTATAAGACAAATCTGTTTATCATATGTGCGCTAGAAAGCGGTGGTTGAGGGTCTTAGTGTGCTGGGTATGAAACTAAACTGCATTGAGTGGTGAAGTTCCAATCTGAAGTTTTGGAGACTGACGAACCCCTTCATCATCATTACTCCAGGTCCACCTTGACACAGAGTGGTCGTGACTATTAGTCCCAACTATGGGTTAAATAGATAAAAACGAGGTTTTTTTTTTTAATTTCTTTTAAAATGTGTTTGGAAAAAAAATTAAATACCCACACAACTGAATAAAACAAAAATTAAGTGACTTAAAAGAAAATGAAGCAGCAAATAGAAGACCAGACAAAGTAGAAATGAATAAAATCCATGGACGATCACGGATGGCCGAAAGAAAGAAGATAGAAAGTAACAAACAAGTAAGTAACTCTCTCTCTCTCCTCTCTCTATATATATATATATATATATATATATATAATATATATATATATATATCAGAGTTGACATGCCATAAAACCACAACCAACCAAAGAACTAAATTTTATGGAGTTCTCAGTGAGAACCCAACTTACTAACGATGGTCTGCTACCTAGTTCGTTAACTATTACACGAGGTGATGTCGCGAGAAAAAAACTAGGCATTGATTAAGATTTGGCACAAGACTGCAAGTATAAAGCACCCGGTGAGGATCTTTTTTTCTAATCATAAAGAATTGATCTGCAAGACTAAATTACTAACCACTACTCTAAGGTGCCGGTTTAGCATCGGTAGACCATCTGCCCAGGAATAGCAAGATTCTGGGTTAGATACCGGTCCTGGAAAAACCCAAGCTCATGTGTAGCACAGCTTGGATAATCTGATCTCTACGGTTGAAGTGAGGGGTGTAGGTGCGGCACTCAACCTCAGCAAAAACAACTTCCTACCCTAGTGCTCGCTAAAAGGGGATAGATTCCCTCGCGGACCGGCTGATACTGACAATAGGCCAGTTTGCCGACTTTACTTTGGCTTACACTACGACATGGTTTTACTACCTAAGCGTATGCATGAGTGATTTTATGTTTGAGTTATATATATATATATAATATATAATTATATATATATATATGGTGTGGTGTGTGTGTGTGTGTGTGTGTGTGTGGTGTGTGGTGTGTGTGTGTTCAAAAAGAAATGATGTTCCATTCATTATTTTTTTTCAGAATACAAGGTGTGTCAAAAAAGTACAAAGTTTAAAGATGTTATATACAAGATTGAAATGAAAGAATGAATGGAACGTTATTTTCTTTCAGAATATAAGGTGTGTCAAAAAGTACAAAAATATCGATCATTTTTTATGCACCTGGTATATATATTATATATATATATATATATATATATATATATATATATATATATATATATATCATTTAAGCAGGTTTGTTTTAAATATCCCCCAGAATATTTCTTATTTATGATTTTCAAGTGTAGACGTTCAAGTCTTCTTGTTTTTTGTACGATGTACGGAAAACATAAAACAGACTACAATAGACCTCTTCTAACTGAATAACCCCCCACCAAAAAGAAACCCAACAAAGGAAAATATTCAAATGAAACTCGCACCATACAAATAATTCGTACAAACCAATAATCCCCCTGGGTACGACCAGTGTATTGTTTGACAGTGCTTAACTTTAAAAAATATGATACATTTTCATTACTATGTGGATCCGATGCACGAGGACTTGAACGTCTACACTTCAAATTTTTTTAAGAAAATAATTCCTGATATGTAACAAAATTACACCATATATATATAATATATATATGTGTGTGTGTGTGTGTGTGTGTGTGTGTGTGTGTGTGTGTGTGTGTGTGTATGTGTGGTCTTTTTTAGTATTGAAAAATTGAAAAAATAAAGTGCTCGATTACATGTGTAAGAGCTGTATTTATTTATTGTAGTGTACAATACATTTAAGGTGTAATTGTTACCCTTAGTAGGGTGCGCGTAGAGATGTGTGGGCGCACCAAGCGTGTACGCTTACGCGAACATATAGGCACTACTTTCTCAATAACGCAGAGAAATACGAGGATTCGGTTCACAAACAAAAAGTTTTGTTTTTGTTTTGTTTTTGTTTTACGGCATGTCAACCTCAGTGGGTCATTTAATCCGATAAAGTTTTGAAATAAATCAATTCTTAATGGATAATACAATTTTGTTTATCAACTCATGTTTTTCTATTTAACCATAGATGGGACCTTAACAGGTACTACCACTCCGGGTCAGAAGTGGACCAGGGAGCAATGGTGAATGAAGGGTGCTCCCACATTCCCCAAACCTCTAAAACTGGAACCTCACCATCAGATAGAGTTTAACGTCATTTCCAGGACATGTAGACCGCAGCCACCGCCTTTTAGCACCCATGTGATAAAAAGGGGTTGGGGCATGCCATAAAGGACAATAGGGTTGGGAAAATCATATAGGTGCTAGGGCTTGACATGACCAGCCGATTGATCGGAGGGCCTCTCCGAACTGCCCGTCTAGCCCAAGATAGGGCCAAAGTGGAGTATTGCATGTCATGTAAATACTGCTCATCAACCTGGGTTCTATCCTTAAGCATCACGGGTCGCCACCCACGGCCAACAGGTGGCCCCATTGGGGGAGTCTTACCCTCTTGCAGAGGTGCAGTCGGTGCATTCTAACGCCCCAGCTGACAGGGCGGCAAACAGAAAAAGATACACACATATATAAAATGAAATCGATATATATATACACCTATATATATACACCTATTCACTGTAATTCTTAACCGCTTGAAGAAAAAAGTGGTTAATATGCTGCTCGGAAACTAATGGTACAATTGCACCTTAAATGTATTGTACACTATAATATAATATATATATATATATATATGTGTGTGTGTGTGTGTGTGTGGTGTGTGGTGGTTTTGTGTCTGTCTGTCTGTCTGTCTGTCTGTGTGTGTTTGTGTATGTAAGTAGTTTAATTATGAAAGCTTATAATCGTTTATATACACGATCAAAAACAAAAGATATTTCTCAAAATTAAATTCTTAAAGAAGAATTTACCAATCATTCATACATACAAGAACCCTTACGTTGGCCAAGATTTTCACCTTGAATAAAATCTATAAGTAGCTCCAATCTGATAAATCACTGACGAATAATTCTATGATATTCACACATGGATAAACAACAGATTTTATTACAAATATATTCGTTATTTATTAATTGAACAGCATGGGTGTTTCGTGATAATGATTTAATTATTATCTATATACATCTATATATTGATACTCGTGTTCCTTAAAAGTATGACCGTTATCTTGAAACACTCTTTTGGTTAAAAATGAGACCGTCCAAATCATCCAAAGATGAAATGCAAAAAATGTAAATCCTGATTATCCAGTGTTTCTTATCCGCTGAAGAAAAACGATTATATGGTTACTTCAAACGACAAATTAGGGAGATTGCACCTAATAAAAACCTAGGCATGGTTGATAAGAGGAACCTCAAGATAATAGAAATCGAATCATGATAATTGCTGCACAAACAATGCCATAAAGAACAATTATATAAAAGCAAAAATTGATAAGACATTACAGAACAGCAAATGTAGTCTGGGGGGTAAACGGAAATGAGAGCAAACTAGAACAATGATAATACAATGCTTGGCACGACAGGGTTGGAAAGGCGATTTACTGGTAATTTTGAAAAATAATAATTTTGAACATGCAACAAAATGCATAAACCAGAATCTATTCTTCAGAAAGAAAAACACACAAAATTCTCTGGGACTTTGAGATAAAAACGGATCACGTTTCCCAGCCAGAAGACCATACCTAGTATTGATTAACAAAAAAAGGAGAACTTGTCAACTGGTAGATTTTGCAATTCTAGCCGATCACAGGGTAAAGATGAAAGAAAATGAAAAGATAGACAAATCCTGGACCTTGCCAGAGAATTGAAAAGGCTGTGGAATATGAGGGTCAAAGTGATACCAATCGTAGTTGTGCACTTGGAACGATTCCTAAAGATTTAGAAAAAGACTGGAGGAATTGGAAATCATGTTACATAATTTATGAGCAGTCATAATTTATGAACGTACCTGTAGTTAGAAATTTGAAATTAGAGCCGTCAAGTTAAAATCATTGGGTCCATGGAAAAATTACCGACAGTTATGGACGGTTAATAACCTGTAACCCCTTAAAAACGCGCCATTACAGATGCATGAAAATAAGTTTACTCAGATTCGACCCGGTTTCCAAGGAGTGTAGACGTGCTTTCAGGGTCAGTCTTCCCTCGGTGGAATCAAAATGGCCAGGGTTGAGAATAAAGTTTTCTTATAAGAAACTAATTGAATATTAAAGTCAATGTTCAGCCTGTGGAAAAAAAATGACAAAGAAAATTAACACCCAGACGAAAGCCTTAAATCGAAGTCAGCCAGAGAAGATGCCGACCGAAGTAGAAGCAGTAAGCAACGAGTTAGAAACACTAGACGAAGAACAGAAAATCTCTCTGTCTCTCTAAATTATATACACCCGAGTAAAGAGGTAATAACAATGAGAGGAAGAACTGAAACCATCCCGACAACAGCATTGTTGAAAGCTAGAATACTCAGTCTTAGAGACATGAGGAGACTTGTTGTCACTCAGATTCCAGTGAAAGACCATCAGCTAACGCTGGTATAAAAGCTCCCACAGAGTAAAATAATGATCACGAGAATAAATCAAACGTAATAGAAGAAATAAAGTAACTAATCACGAAATTAACATAATATAAACTAAAACGTCGTTCCCAGACTGACACACAATCTAAACCAGCTAATGTCCTACAAGCTAAATCACCCTTGCCAGGTTGCAATATACAACATTATACAATGAAAAAATATGAACGTAGATGATTCATTTGGTTTAAAAATCCCATTGGAGATAAACTGAAAATAACCAAAACTTAGACTTGTGCACACGCCACCCCCCCACACACACACACATACCCCCCCACACACACACACAGGGTGCGTCATAACAGTTCGCGATTGAATCTGTATAGATAGAAATGAACGATGAATAAAACATTCATTTTCTTTTCAGAATACAAAATGTGTCAAAAAAGTACGAAGTTTAAAGCTGTATTTACGAAGATAGAAATAAACAATGAATGGAACGTTTATTTTTTTCCGAATACAAGGTCAAAAAGTACAAAGAATCTCGATACTTTTTGACACACATTGTATATATGTTATATGTATTTGTGTGTGTGTGTGTGTGTGTGTGTGTGTTGTGACTCTCCTGGCAAATTCAACATAAAGGAGGCAACCGTTCCGTTAGATATATGAACCGATGGAATTGTTTTGTAGCTTTGTGTAGCACACCAGTCAGACTTTTCTTTTAAACAGAAGAAGGGTGTACTAGTGTGCAATTCAATTTGTACTAAACACACAGATTCAACTAACTTAGAAATATCTGACATGTCCGAATATATATATATATATATATATATATATATATATATATATTATATATATATGTGTGTGTGTGTGCGTGTGTGTGTGTGTGTGTGTGTGTGTTATAGGAATAATATATATGTTTTATATATATATATATGTATATATATGTGTGTGTGAGTGTATGTGTATGAGCATATATAGAGAGAGACAAACACACTCACACACACTCACACGCACAATATATAAATATATGTATTATAAATATACACCTTATTGAGTATATGCCAAGTTTTAAACAAAAAGTTTGGATTCTTCCATTTAGATTATATGCATTCTGTATTTTACATATCAAATATATATGCGTATGTGTGTGTGTGTCTGTATGTATGCGTGTATATATTTATATATATGAGTGTATATGTTTATATAAATGCGTATGAATATATATATATATATATATAATATATATATATATATATATATATATATATATATATACGAAGATATGGAGTAGAGAATATATTGCATCGACTGCACGGGTCAGCAGTTGGATTATCATATTTAAAAAGCATTACTGTAACGTCAATGCTTGAGACGGAAACATTTATAGAAAATACATGAAACCATTCCACCGTTTCAGGTGAGCTGAGCATAAGTCACTTGAGGGCCGATATATGCGGAACTTGCATCAAGCATGTGACACACAAACTCTTTGTCTTTTTTAGATTCTTCAAATCTTTGTTTACCATTCTTCTTTAGCCTCTTTCTTACTTCGTATCTTCTTCTTTTTCTTTCCTTTCTTTTCTTTTTCTTATTCTTTCTTTCTCCCCCTTACTCTCCATTTGCAATCCTTCGCTTTTCTATCCGTTTTTTTTTCGCCCACTCAAAGAAAACGAGTATGTCCATGTGTACGTGGTGTGTATGGGTTTATGTCGTCATGTGGGATACAGTTTCGTATGTTTACCCTCACCTTTTTCTTTCTTTTTGTTTGGAAATATATTGTGTTTAGCTATTTTTTTGTTTGTTTTTTTTTTTGTTTGTTTTTTGGGCATCCATAAAATTTTTCAGTGGAATTCTTTTTCCGATTCTCTCTATTTATCTGAACAGGAAATTAAAATAGATTTATTCTTTTCTAAAATACTTATTTCCAAACACAAACATAAACACGCACACAGACACACACACTAGAACAGATATATACACATGCACATACACACAGAGATGGGTAGATAAAGACATACACGCAAACATATACACATACAGAGACACATACACACACACACGAATCTCTCACTCTCTCTCTCTCTCTCTCTCTCCTCTCTATATATATATATATATTATATATATATATATATATATATATATATATATATACAAAGTTAATTTTCTTCTAACCAAAGATACCAGGATTTTATAATTTCTAGTTGAATCAAAACAGTTTGGTTACAGTTTTATTGTTGTAGATTTTGGTAATAACAATGCATAAGTTTATATATATATATATATATATATATATATATATATATATATATATATATCCGGTGGCCAAAAGGATGCTTGGTGAGGCAGAACCGCTTTTAGCCACCAAAATTGTGCTATCAGACCTAGTCAGCGGCTGATGGAGACAGGGTATGGCACGTGGTATTTATTACACGTTGTATTATGAAAATATATCAGTTGATGTATATTGTTATGACAAGTGAAGGCACGCAGTGGAATGGTTACCGTTATTCACAATGGACACGATGAGACGAGTTCAAATACTGGATGAAGCTGTTTGCATTTTCACATAGCGCTAATGCTCTTGAGAAAGATATTAATCCAGCTATCCCTCCAGCTATGAGTAAACAGTAGGGCAGACTGGACCTTGTTGAATTGAAATTGACCTTGTGTCATATCCTACTCGTGCGAACGAGTTGGTGAATATATATTATATATATATATATATATATATATTATATATAATGCGACGAGATTAATATAGGTTAATATGTTATATATATATATATATATATATATATATATTATATATAATGCGACGAGATTTATAGGTTAATATATATATATATATATATATATATATATATATATATATATATATATTAACCCCTTCTCGCGAGTAGGATGAGTCAAAAGGTCAATTTCTTAAGTGGAATTTAATTGGTTTGAATTCAAAACTTTCCTTCTCCTAGACTGGTTGCCTAATCAAATTTAAAGAGCTCACTTTGTTTTACCATTTACTACTAGCTGGATGAAGAATATTTGAGTGCATACCTTTCCCAAGACTATTAGTGCAAAATGCAAAAAACCTCGTTCAAGATTTGAAGTCAGGTCGCCGAGTCCATTTCTTACAATAATACCCCTTATACCACGCCCCTCAACACCAAAATTTGCACAATAGGAACACTGATCTATAGTTTTGACGAGCACTGTGCGCATAAAATTCCAATTATAGGAATTGAGTGAACATTTGAAGAGAGAAGACAAAGATGTAGATGTGGTCAGAGCTGACAGATATATTCTATATAAGGACCTTCCAATGCGACGACATTGGGTGCCCCGACCAGATCTTCAACTTCGTTTACCTGATTCTCTCCCATCTTTTGTCCTATTATATCTGATCTTTTCATATGTCGGCTTACCCTTGTTATTCCCGCTCATCCCATGTTGATGTTCTATACGCAACGGAATCACTCCTGATTCGAGCTCTCTGTCAAACGACAAAAATCAAAAACCAAAAATTTCGACAATCAGAACGCTGATCTGTCGTTTTCGCCAGCCCCGGGCGCCTACAACCAACCCCAACTCTAGGAGTGGAGTGAACTCTTGAGAAAACATAGATGAAGATTTGGTCGACATTGACGGACAGATATTCTCTATATAAGGGAGAGATCTATAAATCATTTGTAGCCTGTCAGTGGCTTTGGCTACCAAAATATTTTTCTTGTCTCCTCTTGATAAAAATCTATTTATGGTACATAAAAGCTTCCTATCTCCCTGTTGAGATCAACAAATTCTAATGATGATCTTTTTTATTATTTCATTCCTTTTTTGCTCAGATTTATTTTTGAAATTGTTGACAAATCTATAGATTTCTTTAGAAAACAGTAAGAAAAGGAGAGAAAAAACAGCTCAAGTTTGAAAAAGTTTAATATCTCAGGGCATTCACTGCAGATCAAGTGCCAACAAGTTTTTTCTAAAGCTCCGGTATTCAACCGATTGATTGATTAATTCATTTTAACGGCATGTCAATTCGTGTGTAGGGTTATTTGTATCAATTTAGAGTACCCGTATCATGATACGTTCATATTTATATCTTTATGTATGCATTTTCAGTACCTGACACTCCACCCGACCAGAAAAATCTGGTCACTTCTTTGGTGTATACTGTTAGTGCAACGGCCATGTTTTCAGTGTAAAAAACAGCAAGCAAAATGGTGTGATCAGGCTGAAAATTCGATCACTTGATCACAACAGTGCCAACTATAAGTACGCATGCGCAGAAACGCAATGCGAAATAATAAAAAAATATGTTAGAGCGGATAATTTGTTTACGTAATTTTTTCCAGGTAACAGAGGAGAACACCTATTTAATAATATTTATTTCTTCATTTATCAGTACTAACAGGACCTGTGGATATACCACAATGTGATAATTTAATTATTACAACGTTTGATATCTTTACGTAAGAGCTCTTTAATTTGGGCCGGAAATTCGCCTTCACAATTTCAATATTCGCCTTCACAATTTCAATATTACAAATAAAACAAACATGTAACTTCTTTTTTGTTTTTGTTTTTCAATTCATTTTAATTTTACGATGCATATAAGTGATGCAAGACCATTTGGAATGTTTTGATTTTTAAATTTGGTGAAATAAGAAATCTGTGATTAAGTGACACCAGATAATCTGGATTTACATTTTTGCATTGCATTTTGGCCGATTTGGAAGGTCTCATTTTTTACCAGAGGATGTTTCAGGATGATAAAGGGCAGAAGATTTAGGAATACAAGTATTAATATATAGATTTACTGTGTAGGTATTTGACTAACTCGTTCACCATGGATCGGATGTGACACAAATCTGTCATGATCGATCTGCGAGACTATCTTGCTTACTATTACACCAAGATGAGACGCCCTAAACCAAGGTGAACCCAAGCCATTCGTCAAGGGTAGGATGTGACAACCTAGGTGAAGGTAGATGTTTACCTCGCTATTACAAAGTTAATGGATCTGTGAGACTAGTTTCATAAGCATTGAACTAAGGATGGGATGCCCTCAGTATTAAATGTATATATCTGCTGAATGTAAGTTTTAGTGAAGGCGTGTGGTATAGTGGTTGCCGTCGTAGGAAATGGACTCGTCTCGGTGTGTCCATGTTATGGACGAGGCTGTCAATGATAGCGCTAATACCCTTAAGAAAGGTACGACTTCAGCTATTCTCTCTCCAGCTATGGGTAAATAGTAGAGTAGTTTGGGCCCTTTAACCTTGGTATGGCAACTGGACAAGGAGAAGGAAAACTCTTAAATCAAATCAAAGGAACTGTCTTCTCGTCATTCAAAAAAATACTTTAAGAGCTCCTCCTTTGACCTCTCCTCAATCCTTTTTTTATTTTGAGTAGAGAGAAAAACAATTGTAACGCCTTATTTATTTTATTTCTCTGAATTTTTCGAGATGAGGCTTGATAATTAGTATTATTTGGATTATTCGGACTATTGACCTTATCTCCATTGTTATCTGTACAACGTTTCGGTCGATGTGCCCTCCGGTCTTCTTCATGTATTTCTTGTCGGACTCGGGAGCCTTCTCGAACTCAGGAACCTTCTTGTCGTAATCGGGAGCCATCACGGAACTTTGAGACCAACCCTTTATTTGATGCACGGGTGTATCCTGTTCTCATCCCGCTAACCATAGCTGGGGTACAGGTGCTAAGCTGTGTTAATTATTATTCTATGTTACTGTCACCCTTGACCAGGATTGAACCTGCATCCTAGAGATAACTTTCACTTAGAACTTTCTTAACCCAACGCTTTTATCCACTACGCTATGAGTCCAATTATTCTTATTTCTTTTCCGTGTATATCACCAAGTTCCTTTCTGTATAATTTTTGTTCCTGTCCTAAGTTGCTTAATGTTTTTAATTTCTAATAACCCCTATGAATTTTTCAGTAAATCCAATGAATAAATTAAGCTCATTACTTCCGGCCAAATTGAATAAACAATGAAAGGGAAAACAAATAACTTCATTCTCTTATTGACTAAATAAATAATGATTATCAAACTGTCTGCCGTACAAAGCAGTTTCTACCATTTATTAAATCCCTGGTGTTTTATTCTTGAGAACATGAAAATGCTTACGTTCGCTCTGTTGACCGGGCCTATAGAATAAGCCGACTGTACATATGCGCTGGGGTAAAATTCTCCTAATGGGACCACCAGTTGACCGTGGGTGGCGATTTATGAGGAAGATCTTAAAGACAGAATCCTGGTGGCTGAGCAATCCATAACAATCAAAACTCCAACCCTCTTTCATGGGGCCGAAGAGATGATAGTCTGAGACAAACATTATTCCAGTGACGAGGAAGTGAAATCTGTAATGTACAAGTGGTTCAAAGAACAGTCAAAGACAGCGATACAAGCTCTCATTTGAAAGTGAAACATTGCTATTGAGAGAAACAGTGACTATGTGGAGATGTAGGGATGGGATCCACAGAGGACCAGTTTCACTGTGATGTAGGATACATGTTCCCGTGTTTGTAATTATACCTGTCCTAAACAAAATTGCATTACTTTTTGACTCATCCTCGTATATATATATATATATATATATATATATATATATATCTTATTATAATGGAGATTGTGTGTTTTTCTGTCTGTAACCGAAACTATATTACTACTCAAGTCACAATTCCCTTAGTTATTGACATCACATTCTCCAGGATTGCATTTTTATTTAATCCTCAATTATTGATAAAATTGCTTTACATTATTAATACTGTTGACCATATCTACATGATATTTACCGCGTACCCCACTTATACGGGTCAGGCACAAAGTCCCTATTAACGTGGGACCACCCACAAGCCGAAGCTCATGGAGTGGCAGGTGAAAAATTGCGTCGATCCCGTCGGCATTCCCCCTCAAGGGGGGCGCCTCAGGCACTGGGCAATAAACCCAGCCATGCCCCTTTAAATCGAGGGGGCAGGTGTTGCCTGGGGGGATGGCCCCCTGGGATCGACGCCGTTAATTATATCAATGGTCCAGAGGCCGAAGCCACTGTTGACCATATCAACATACTGATAACATGCAATTATATTTATATATACAACAAAATAGCGGTTTACAGTGTGAACGGGAAGGCTAATTTGCATATTGATATTAAAAATATGATTTTAATAAATATGTGCTTAGTATTATTGATTTCTAATTGTTTGGTTTTATTTTAATGAATATAAGCAAAAATCTCTTCAATGAATCTTAAATTAAATACATTAACAAGAAGACATAACTGTCATTTTATTCTTTACTTCCTCTTTTTCACTAAATACTTAAATTAGAAAAAAAACAATGAAAGACGGGAATGATGGAAGAGTAAGTTTCAGTTGTTCTATTTTTTCGATTATATCCCCCTCTGTTACAAATCTTTTTATCTGCATTCTTATTTAGTTTCATTAGCCTTTCTAATTTAATATAATATATTATTACATTAAAACTTAAATACTTGCACCCGGAGGTGCTAATTTGCTAGTATCATATATATATATATTATATATATATATAATATATATATATATATATATATATGTGATGTGTGGTGTGTGTGTGTGTGTTGGTGTGTGTGGTGTCTGTCTGTCTGTCTGTCTGTCTCTGTATTGTGCATCTGTAATTAATACAACTTGTAAACACTATGGAAATAACCGCATATATATATTATATATATATATATATTATATATATATAAGATATATATATATATATATATATTGAATGATATTTCTATCTGTATGTTTTTCTTTCTATTTTCCCTAACACTTCGTAGGCGCCATCGCTATTCTGGTAATGGAGAATAAGTTTTCTGACGATAGATTTAAGTAGCAGATATGATCGTTGCAAAAGACAAAAGTAAAACACTTAGGATTTTACTTGTCACGTTTTCCTTTTAATTTTTAATCATATAATATACATATACATATACATATAAACACAAATTAAGAATATATATAATATATATATATATATATATTATATATATATATATGGTTGCCTCTGTTCAAGAGTACTTAAGTGCGATTGTCGTTTCTCTCTTTATTGCTTTTGTCTCGAGCGTTGGATAAAAAAATTATTTCATGCATTCCTTCGAATAGATAGAGATGTGACGAATAGGCAACTTTTTTCCGCTAACAGATTAAGTTAGTCTTGATAGTATAATAGGAAGAAAAGATATTGTTTCACTTTGCTACACAATAACAAAAACATAGGAAAGCAAAATTAACAAGGCCAAAATAATCAAAGTTATCAAAAACAAACAAGAGGAAGGATTAACAATGCAATAATAATTTTTAAAATGAAAATATCAGTAATAATAAATAATAATAATAATAATTAATAATAATAATAAGTAATAATAATAATATAATATAATAATACAGAGAAAGAGAAGAAGAAGAAAGAAGAAGAAAAAGAAGAAGAACAACAACAAGGGCTAATTAGTAAAAGAAAGAAAAAAGAACAAACATCAAGGACAATAGAAGAAGAAGAAGAACAACAACAACAACATACAACAACAAACAACAGCAGCAGCAGCAGCATCAAACACCAACAACAACTAATCCAAAAGTTAAAAAGGTTTCATGATTTCATTAGATATAAAACATAGTGACTAAAAGAAAGAAAAATATGGAAAATGTGCGTCGCATGGAATATATTGATGGGCGGATATTAAAACAAAACAACACAAAAATGTAAAATTAAAAACAAAACAGAAATAGATGACGCAAAACTAACAAAGAAAACGATACAATCTGAGGTCTAAAATATAGTTAAAACAGAAACAATAAGAATGTATTAAAAAGAAAAGGTGGGGTAAGTTAGCTACGTATGTTATTTATAATACTACTCACTGTAAATATGTACAGGACAGTTTAAAGAAAATGGTTGAGATCTAAAATACTCAAACTTAAAGAAGAAGCTACAAGAAAGATGCCATCCAATTTTAAAAGATGTTAAAAGAGTTATCTATTCAAAAGACTAACGGTGTGCGATGTTGTAGAGAAATAGTTTTATATGGCAAACAAGTTGGGTGGGCAGTCGAGAAGAAACCCAAGACGAGAAAGGATCTACGAGAGTACACGACCGAATGTCACTACAAGAGGAAAAGCCAGACGGAGGTTAAAGTGTGTGCTCAGACAATTAATCCTACTCACTTTATTTCCGATGTTACAACTTCCCTTCTGAACTGGTCTCAAAAACGATTAAGCCATAAAGAGGTCAAATTTTCGATTAACTATTCCGAAATTTATATCGTTAGCTTGTTTGCTACTTTGATATAAGATATAATAACACCAA
>JALAJA010001470.1:0-19085 GCA_023376005.1 Doryteuthis pealeii | reverse complement strand
TATTTCAAAACTTTTCTCATTTTTTTCGGACACTAATTTTGACCCCCTCCCCTTATGTTGGGAAGTAACATTTTTATGTTTATAGTTTACTAATTATGGTATAATAAAGAGGGGCTGACTTCTGATATAGGTCGGAAAATTAAAAACTGGAAAGTTTTTTTGGTGGTACCAATGACCAGTTTAACTACAGTCTATGAATTAACATTTTGCGAACTGAGTTACGGTTTTAGGGATTAAGGTTGTTTTTTAATTACGTATTGCTTAAACAAAAAAAAAAAACCCAAATTACTATACATTTAATTAACCATTGAAATTTAATTATTGATCTATCATTGAGACAGTTGTTTTGTTTAGTATTGCAATGTATATTTCAATTAAACTTAGTTTTAAAAAATATTTTTCAATATTAAATGTATAGTAATTTGTTTGTTTTTTTGTTGTTTATCCCCGCCCCCTATATTAAACAATGAAACTTTCATAAAAATTAATTTTATCTTGAAAAAACTTTTCCATTCGAAAAAAGAAACATTAAACAAACTCCTGCTAACTAAAAAAAAAATTAAGCTTACGGAAAAAATGAAAATTATGACTGAAAAAAAAAAAAAAGTTTTTATTGCATTGTTAAATCAACTAAAATTTAACGTATCCAAAAACAAGTTATGACAAGAATTTTTTTTTTAATTCTATGAAAAAATCAATTAATGGTCTGACTTTCATGAAAATTTTAATAACTATTTACCCTTGGATGTAAATATGTCTGAAAACACTCTCTTGGTGTTCCTATTTTTTAGTCCGGTCATGGACCGGGTAATTTAGCTAGTCTATACTATTTCTGTAAAAAATTTGTCTTTCATCTTTGATGAATTACTATTTTCTTAGTTACGTCTGCCATAAGATATAAAGCTCATATCACTTGTAAGAATTATAATGCTTAGGCTGTCATATTTGTAAATCGTTTTTTTCCCTTTTTCTTTTTTTTTTTTTGCTCTTTATGTTTTTGTCAGGGTTTTTTTTTCCTTCGTCTCAGAAAAAAAACGTATACATACATCTTTACTCTTACTCATTAAATGTTATGTGAATAAACACTAAAAAGCAAAAACTACTTTTATTAATCCCATATTATTTGCATCAACAATGATTTTCAGAATTGTCTCTATTTAGTTGAAAATTATCAAACAGATACAACCATTAAATGGCAATAGTTTTCATCGTGACATGTAAATAGTCACTTTTGGTTTTAGCAAAAAGAATCTCACAAATTCTTCTAAAATACAAAAAGAACAATAAGTTTACAAATAACTTGAGATTTGTTTTTAAAGTAAAAAAGAAAAGAAAAAAAAAAAAAAAAAAAAACAACTTTTTTTATTGATTTTTTATTTTTTTTCCAAAGTTAATTTTTTTTAAATTGTTTTTCCCAACACATTTGATTCAAAACTCAAAAATAACTGTAATGGCTTAAGGCTTTCTCTGGCTGGGAATTTTAAAATTAACTACAATATTCACAAACTCAACAAAAAACCTGATATATTCCTCAAAAATTTATTTTGCATAATCCTTTCAATTCTTTTCAGAAAAAAAGTCAAAATTTGGCAGAGCATTGGCCATGAACCAAACAATAATTAAATATGATCATTTATTTACAAGTTAAATAAATGTCAAACTAATTTCATCCTCAATATTGTTAGAATTGTTTACCTAATCTGATCACTAATCTCAAAATCAACCATTCCACAGGGTCCACCATTGTTGGGTTAATAATGAAAAACACAATACATCAAATAATTTCTTAGGGTCAGAAAGTATTCTAAAACAAAAATTAGATATCTCAGATACCACACCAGTAACCTTCATGTTTTTGTTTTTTTGTGTGTAAAATCTTTGAAATTTCTATAAAACTTGATCAGTTTCAATTTGTATAGAATATCTAACTAAACACAGAAGGATATTCAAGTGCATTCTCCTATTTTTTCCAACAAAGTTTAAAGAAAAGAAATTGTTGTGATATTTGCTGTAAATAACACACAATGATTCAAAGCTTTTTCACTCTAACCAGCTCTGCAAGGCAAAGTAATTCTAAGGAAAAATTTCCACATTCATTTTATTGTATCAACAGATATAGTTCAGTTAACTATAACTGACAGATAGAATCTCTTGGCTAATTATAACTTTTAAAAAATAATTATTTGGCTCCCATTTATTCATATTTCAGCACAAATTGTGTTTTGAATCATGGATATCAAGGGAGCCAGAAGATTTTGAATGTATTATTTGTAAATCTTTCTTGCACAGAAGCAATATCAGCAAAAATTCTCCCCCAAAAGTTTTGTGAATGGTGAGCTACAATCAAACAATATTCAACAACTACAGAGAAGTATTAAGGAAGATAGGGGAAAACATATGAGAAATAAGAGTTTTTCACTGTCTACCTGAATGAAAGAAAAAAGAGAATCAATATACATTTAACAGTTAAAAGAAATGCAACTTCCAAAAATAGAAACAAATAAAAAGCATTATGTAAGATTTGGATTTGGAATTGATGAGCTATTGCACCAAAAAGACGAAATTAGATCTGTTTAAAAAAACAAAAAAACATCTGGGTACTTACAATGACCTACCAATAATAATTATTACAAAAAAAGCTATAATATCATTCAAAATTAATTTTATTTTTCAATTATCTATTTTTTTGTTTTAAATCATGATTTATTTTAATTGACATGTAACTTGAGAAGCTCAATAGCTAAACACTAAAGTAAACACCCACATTAAGGAAAATGATTTTTAATACTAAATCACATTTTACAAAAATACAGCAGATGTGTTCATATTGTATATATATACAATCTTGTTTTAACCCCAAAACAGATTTTAAAAAAACAAAAAAGAGCCACCTAATGAAACAACATTTTTGCATTGAATAAATAAAACCATTCTAAAATTAATTAGATATGAAATTCTTTTCATCAATCTATGTGTCTGTTATGTGTAAAAATAACATTCATATGTATGCTAATTTCTTTTTATTAAATTAAAGTAAAATCTCCTTTCAATTTAAAAAAAAATCTACCACTTTCTAAAATGTAAATATCATAAAAAGTTATTAATTTTGGCTATTATTTTCTTTCACTTAAAAAAAAAGAAAAAACAGATCGAACTACCACAACAAATGTAAAAAAGATAATATCCTAAACAGGTCACCAAATTAGTTCAATACACTTGAAATACCAAAGAAACTTGTAAAGATAAGCCTGAGCCACTAAAGCTAACAACATTCTGGAGCGGCCTCTCTCACTCACACACACATATATATATATATATATATATATATTTATATACATATATACATACACATAAGAGAGAGAATATGAGTTGAATGGAAATTTACTGATATAAAAAGGATATTGATAAAAGAAACAAAAGTTGTCTGGTTTTCTTTCAAGTTGAAGTATAAACCAAAACTTATTAATAAATTATAAAACAGATTTTTTTAACAGACGTGATGCATTTTTCATTTCAGTAACCAAACTTACCTAAAAAAAAAAAAAAAATGACTTTGAATACCAAAACTCAAGATTGCAAGATCCTAAAATATCAAAAGAAAAAAAAATAGAAGCTTATTTTTGTATTCACTGAATAATTTTAAAGAATGATTGCCTATTTCACATGCCTGGTCCAAGCCAAAAATACAGATACAGACACTGACACAGTGTGTGTGTGTATATATATATATATATATATATATATTATATATATATAATATATATATATATATATATATATATATATATACACACACACACACAAAAAAAAAAAGATTTGAATTTGCTTCTTTTCGTGATATAACACACAAAGCAAAAAAAATGACATGATGGAAATTTGAGTGCTTTACAATTCACATATTTACTGTTATATTTTTTATACAATTAATAAAAAAAAAAGATTTATCAAGAAAGCATCAATCAAATGATTTTTTTGTTACTTGATTTACTAGCAATTTCAAGTTTAAAATAGATTTCTTCTTTTTCTTTTAAAGAAATAACTGTAACATAAATTTTGATTCTTTCAGAGAGGATTATTTCAAGAAACAGGTGAAAGGTTGCTGAAAGAAATGATATCCAGACAAAAAAATGTTTAGTCACAGTACAACTAATCAACTAGAAATAGTAATTAATAATTCTTTGGCATGAAAAGCTATTATCTTTATGACAAGCATAGGTACAGTGGGGAATAAAAGCCATACATTTTATGGAAGTATGACAGACTGAAAAATTCACAAAGGATATATTTTTGGGGTTGGAATATTAGGCTAGGGCAGGTATCAATATGAGAATGATACAAATAGAATCACAGAACTATATACATGAAACTCACTTTATATATGTGTGTATTCATAGATATATTTATACATGTTCCTATTTTCCAATGACGAGAATAGCCTGGTAAGCATATTTTGAAAACTAATGTTGCTAGTGTATTCCTGCCTCATGACAGTGACCTAAAGCAAGACTAAGCTAAACATAGTAAATAAAATGTTTATATTTACATAAATCCATACATTTGCTTCATGGAAATTATATATATATATATATATATATATATATATATATATATATATATATATATACATATATACATATACACACACACACACACATATACATACATACACATATACACAAGAAACTATAGAATCCAGGTAGTATATAAGATAGATGGACATATTCCCTATTAGTTGTAAGTTGGCATCAAAGTGTTTTCAAGGGATTATTCCAGTACCAGCTGCAAGCACAATTCATATCCATTACTTAATGTGAAATGGTTAGAGGACATTTTCATTGAGCAGAAATTGAATTTTATTATTCATGACTTGGGTCTAATAATTTGATTCAAGTTGCAACAAATTCATAAGATAGAAAAGATAACAATGTTATATCTAGAATAAAGTAGACTGTGTGTGTGCATATATCCAGTCATTATAGAAAGTAAAACTACTGGAAGAATTGAGCTGAAATTTGGCACACATATGATTTTTTCATAAGAATTTAATGAGCAATTTCCTTTTTTTATAAAAATGAATAATAGATTTCTGTAGTAAATAGTTATTTAATACTTTTCAAATTGATTGTTATAGCAGGTTCTCTTTGTCAAAGTTTTCAAAGAAAAATGCATCACCTGTGAAAGGAAATCTATGATTACATGACTACAGCAAATTACTTCACAATTTTGGGGAGGCAATAATCAGGAAGTTTTAGAAATTATTTATATATATTCTTATACTTCTTTACAGCAATATTAGTTCATTTCAAAAGTACATTCGTCATTTTTAAACAGACCTATGTCAGTATATCTCAGCAGCAGAGAGAGAAGATATCTTTGCTCAAACATCAGTGATGGTCAATCTGACAAGCCACCAGCAGCTTCACATGTGGATTTTCCCATGTGACCTTTTGCAACAACCCATAGATGCAATGTGGATTTTCCACATGGTCCTTCCCAACTATAACTATGGTATGTGACATATCCCTGAACAAACCAAAGAACATCCCAAATGACCATCAATAAGAAATCTTTTTTCTCTAACATTACTTGTCACCATTGTTGTGTTACCTTTCCTCTTTTCCGGTTATTGCAAGATATGCTACCCTAATATGACTACATTTGTACAAGGCCTATCTTCACTCATTTATACTATAGCTCCTTCTACACCTGTAATCTTATACTAACTATTATTACTACTATAACACTATGATAGACTTTACTACTAAATCCAACACTTAACCACATATATAGATACATTTACTCAAAATATAGTAAAAATGTATGCCTGTGTTTCTCACATAAGCATATATAATCTCACAGAAAGAAATATTGAAACATTCACAAATGTAGATATATTATATACACCTCCACAGCCATATAAAATCAGCATATATATGCATGCATGTGCTTGTATGTGTGATATTACATATGTAATTAACTATCTATGTGCATATTTATAAATTCAATTTTATACATGACTAGCATTCATATAAAAAATAAACAGAAAAAGTTTTTTGGGTTCAATAAAAATTGATCTAATTATTCTTCCTCCTTACTGCCAAAATATTTGAAATTTATCAGGGTGGAGTCCAATCTACAGATGTAATTGGATGGGTGGAGCACTCGCTGATAAAGACTTAACACAAATGATAATGATTATTTAGTGTTACTTTTTAAGATAATCACACAGCTGATAAGATAATCACACAGCTGATTAGTGGAGCATCTTCAATAACTTGCAAAATCAATGACTTATTCATTTTGATAAATATTAAAGATCTTTTCTGATTTGAGACTAGCTATATGACGGACAATAATTTTAACATTTGAATTTTATTTCTCTTATAAATAAAATATATAAATTCTATTGTGCATCTTTGCAAAATATAAATTTTGTTATAATTCACTAAATGTCTTTCTGTTTGTATAGCTAAGGCTCTTCTGTCATTTTTGGCTCAATTTCAAAACTTTCAGGAATTGTTAGAATCATCCACAGTAAGGTCCAGACTGTTTTTTTTTATTAAACAGGATACTCACTCACTCTCTATTTCTCTATTTTATAGCCCCTCTCACTGTAAAAGAGTGTCTATCCTGCATTTTCCTATTGTTTCAATGACTGTTTCCTTTTGGCATGCAACAGATACAGTTTCCTGTTAAAGTCTGTTTTGGAATGACTGCAATACAAAGCACAGAAATAAACTATGACCTAGATAGGTATCTATCTAAAAAGTCACTTATAACATGGCCAGCCCTTTGTATCCATGAGCAGAGTTGATAATACTGAAAGGTTTTGAATTCCTAACAATAGGACAAACAAGACAGAGAACACATATATCATAAGCAATTCCATCTATTTAGACATTCTTTCATAATAAAAATACTTAGCATATCAGATGTATGTTAAATGGTCCATTTATGCTTTTTTTTTTTCTTCCAAATTTTTAATAAATAAGATCAAAACAGAAACTGTCCATTTCATTTTTACCAATTCTAATCAGTTGATGGTTGTTTGGAGAAAGAATAAAATCTTCAGAATATTTCAAAGAATAAAAAGCTATTTTCAAAACATAGATATATGATGAACACTATTATTTGTCTTTGGTAAATTATCTTTAAGACATCAAAAATGCAAGACAGTTCTTTTGTGAATTGTATTAAATGAGCATCAGAACTAAATTTCAATGAATTTCTGTAATGAATCATTTGTAATTTGCTTGTTAGCCATTTATATAGATAATAATTGGCAATAGCTTTCCATTATGATTTCTACAGAAAGTAATTTATAATGTAATTTTATAGAAAAAAAAGTTCCATTATATAATCATTTTTTAAAAATCTTTTGTCATGCATTTCTATACAAAGTCAATGACACTGAATTTCTATAAGAAATCATGGGTTGTTTCTTTGTTCCATATCAGCAAATAATATCAGATGAGTGATCAAACAATAAGGCTTTTAAACTGAAAGCTGAATAATGAAATCTAAAAATAATCAAATCTCTTTTAATCTTATATTGTCTTTTCTTCCTTTAGTAAATGATCAAAGATAATTAAAGGGAAGTAAATCCATTTGCTTTGTAATTAATGAATGCTATATCAAACTATAATCAGTGAAAGGAAAAGACAGGTAAAAAATATCAAACTTCCTTTGTGCAATTTATTATTATTACTATGATTCAAATATGTGTCTTTATCGCACTAAATATCCAAGAATGTTTTCCATCATTTTTACAGTAAATGAATGAAATACAATAAATCTATAAAAACATCTTTCTTGCTAACTAACTTTTTAAATTTTTAAGTGCTTCCTTTTAGTAATAATATTAATAAAATTGTACCCGGTCATAAATTTTACATCAATGTTTTATGTGCACCAGTGCAACAACATTTTCAAGAGAATAATACAAAGCATTAAAAAAGGAGAAAAGAAAAATTGTTTTAAACATTTTTGCATTTTCTATGTCTGTCCAAACCTGATCACAGTGTCTCACTTTGCATTACATCAAACATTCAAAAGTTTGTTTTTTCATCCATTTGGTTAATTGGAAAATAAAGATAATAAAAAAAATCATCAAGAATAAAAAAAAAAATTTTTTGTGTGTTTTTGGCAAAATTTGTGGAATCACCATTTGCACTAACACAGAAACTAAAATGAGCAATTTCAAATACTTATATCATCTTCACACTAATAACTTAAGAAATTCTTTGAATTTAATCTTCCTAGCATCATATTTGCATTTTCAAATAGATTTATAACAGATTTTTTCTAACATACCTTGATATGTATTGAGTTGTAGGAGAAAACATACCATGTGTCTCAAAATTATATTTTTTTACCAATTGTTGGCTGTTCTTACGGAAAACCTTTCAATGGTTACCCTAAACTCTAATAAATAAGATAAAATTGTCAAGTTAAAATAGACAAAATGTATTTGCTGACAAGACACCATGTTGGATAAATCTTCATTTCCTTTTGTGAGAGAGAGAGAGGAATAGACAGAATAGAAAATGTAAAGGTAAGCATCAAGACAAGATTCATCCCATTTAATATCCACATTGACACATATCAACTGTTGAGTTACAAACTTCTAATTCCAAAATCTTTAGAAAAATATTTCTATGAACAAGTAATCAAGAATAACACATTGAACAGTTTGTACACACATATCATTAGACACAAACCAATCTGGGTGTAGAAAAGGATATATAAAGTTTAATTAAACATTTTTTCTTGTTTCATTCATATTTTATCTAAAGACTCACACAGAACTTAATTTACTCAGTTTTCCTTCAACAGTAAACATGGAAACCCCTTTTGTTACATGAGCCTAACCATAATTTATTATAGAGAAATGTAGCTCCATAACAGTAAACGAGATCTACTCATAATGACATGACTGGCTACTCCATATTTGATAGAGTAAAGGTTATAATTGCAACCTGTTTATGATATATTTACCTGCTTCACTAAGTCCAATTAAAAGGCTGTTATATCTATTACCAATAATGATAAATAAAGATCCATTTAAAAAAATATATTTCTTTGACATATGAAACTGTCACTTAAACATTGAGGAGGCAATCATGGAAAAATGCAGTGAATATTACTGGATGTGACATTTAACTGAGGAAGACGAGAGGCCAATGATCAAAACAATCAGAACAAACATTAGAATGCTAATGATTAGAATAATTCATTATATTGAATGACAAAAGTTGAACTTAGAACTTCAAAAAACATACAATATATGAATTAAAAAAATTGGTATTATGCTTTAGTTTTCTCTTGACAGAAACTTTAATACTATATAGTCATAATATAACTTGAAGAAGCTATGCTCTCTGAAACATATGAATATATAATACATTGGAATATATTCAGTAACATGGTTTAGTTACATGATGAGATTGTCTGGTCATTTGAATGCCAAGCTAGCTGTGTGGCATGATTTGATGATAACTGGTCAACTAAAGATGATACATATGGACAAAGTCCTGAACTGTGAACAATAGGAAGTAGCAGTAAGAGGGAGAATAACATTTGTTGCAATACAAAAGAAATGTTATCATTCAGGTAACCTTTGTATGCTGTCAAAATAACTAAATAAAATGTAAAAAAAACAAAAAAAAAAACAAATAAAAAACTAAAAAAAACTTTTCCTCTTGTTTAAAAGTCAGTGACTATTTTCCATCTTGTGTAATTAAAATAAATTATTTTTCTCTTTAAATGAAAAATGAGTTATGTTATATATTTCTGAAGACCTCTCATTGACTATCAAAGAAGATAAGAAAGAAAACGAGAAAAGTATTTATTCATATTCCAATTTGGTAGAGAAATCAGACAATGCCCCGATTCTGAAATGCTGTCATGGCAACACTTGTCTGAGAAAATGAAAGTAAAATACTTGTCTGAGAAAATGAAAGTGAAAAATAAAAATGTACTCAGAAGTGTAATAATTATTTCTATAATAGTGTAATCATACTACTCTTGTTTTATAGACATCAATGTTTCTGTTGTTATTCTTGGTCTTTTTCTTTTGTTTCTTCCATGTTACCATTTACTAATGACAGCAATACAAATCACATTTCATTATATTGTCAACATCCAAATAAATAGAACTTTCAGAAGATCCAACTTTGGAAAGAAGATCAAGGTGTCTGAAGCTTCTTGAAAATTATTAGGCATGACATGAATCTGAGGAAATTTAGTGCACTAGCTGAAGTAGAATAAAAAATAAAAGATACTATTTTTAATAATTCATGGAATACTAACAATATTTTTATCTCAGAACTAAAATAACCAAAAAGTATACCAGTTGAAATACAATGCTCAGAATAACAAATGTGGAGAATACAAGAAAGAACATTTGTGAAATAATACACAGATTTGTTACCAAGTGATTTATTTCTGTGGATTATTTTCACCCTTTGTATCAAAATAGTCTGTTGGACATAGAATTTTTTTTTGAGGGTAAGAGTAGTTGTCAATTTGCCATGTCTCCACTAATAAATAGATGAGTAACTTAGTTGCCAAATTACAAATTTGATTAGAAACTGCACTCAAATTAATGTTCTTTAACAAAAATAGTGACAATGGTGAAATGGAATGATAGTTTTTTTTTTTCAACCATTCCATCAATAAGGTTTCTCAGGAGATATGGACAGTTTTTTTAATAAAAGAAAGCAGACAAATAATTACAATTTTAAGCGTATCTTGTTTGTCTGGCCATAAGGAGAAAAGAAAAATTTAAAATGATTATTGCTTATATATAATTCATCTGATTAAGTGTCCTGTTTATAGTAACTCATAAAAAATAGAAAATGCTAATCAGAAAGCTTTGAGGTAAAATGCTTAAGTGCTTTTGTCTCAAAACTAACAGAAAATGCTCATTTGGGATTTCTTGATGAATGCTTTAACAATATTACAGAAATTATTTCATTCTGCTGCACCGACAATAAATTTGAATGCAAAATAAATGGTAGTAGCTGAGAAAGATGTGTAAAAATGTCTTGCAAGAAAAAAAACCAGATGAAAATGAACAACAGAATCTTTTAAAAGCACAGAGAAAAGCAGTAAATCTTGGCTGTAAATCACATTCAAATGTCTAGAGAACATTATGCTTTTATAGCATTGTTAGCCTAAAGAGAGTAAAAAAATATTGCTTTTTTTATACAGGGAAAAATCAGTTAAAAGACTAACACCAATTAGTTGTATGAAGTAGCACCATTCAGTGTGGGAGAGATGTTCATGGTGACATGTGTGTCATTACCTCAAAAATACTGAATATGGGTGGGAGAAGGGACTAATTAAGGGTGAAAGGGAAAAGATCAGAGAGGAAAAAAATCAAGAAGAATAAGTAAAAGAAAAAATCTAGAGTTTCCTCTCAAAAGAAAAAGAAAGAGACAAAAGCAGAATTTAAAAAGTTTTGCAGAAAGGAAAAGGAGAAAAAAAGAAATAGAAGTGGTTTCCAAATGAATAGTAAAAAGCAGAAGAAAGAATAAAGAAAAAAAGGAAGAAATTAAAAAACAAAAATATTTATAGAAAAGAATCAACAATAATAAAAGGAAAAGAAAGAGAAGAAAAAGTAAAGGGGAGGTGGGAATAGAGAAGGAAGTAAAAATAGAATTAATCAATAATAAGTAAAATTCTGAAAGAGAAGAACAACAACAACAAACAGTTAACATATTAACATCCCCAATACATAGTGTATTTTAACATCAACAAGAACACTAATAGCTGCACATTTATTACAACTACATCAACAATTAATAAAAGTAGAAACTGAAAACTTCTGATGATGATTTTTTGGTGGTTTGAAGAACAATAAGAGACTAAAGGAAAAATAGAATATGATGTGCTTTATATCTGATTATAATTAGATTGGAAAAGAAGAAAAAGTAGGAGAAAGAAATAAGGAGGAGAAGAAGGATAAAAGAAAACATTTTAAAGTGAATATTTAATCACATTAATGAAAGAGAGTACAAGAAATAACAGAGAAAGTGTAAAGTATATAAGACTTTATAAGTGAACGAGGAGGGAAATGATGAGCCAATCTGAAGAAAAAAAAACTTCCCTGATTGAAAATGGGATTAAATCATTTGAAAGAAACCGGAAAGAATGGTAAAAGACACTTTCACTTGTAGAATTTGCTTTGAAATAAAGAAAACTATTCTTCTGAATGGGTGTGGAAAGCAATTGAAAAATATAAGAGCTATAGTTAATTATATGTTAGACATTATGGAGAATTTAGAAGATGGCATGGAAATTCTTTGATTCTTGAGTACCATTCAATTGCTTACCTATTGAATGACTGAGCTTATTGTCATGGTTATGGCACCAATAAACCTAAAAGTAATACCTGAATTTTATGCATAGAATAATGTTTCATAAACGAATAAAGATATCTAGATGCTTATCTAACTGTATATTTATAGTTTTCACAGACTAGGTTTTAAATAGATTCTGCATTATTCTATTATTCGATAAAAGGACTTGATAAAATTTTCAATTTATTAGTTAACTAGAAACCCAACTCTAAGAAATAAAGAAAAAAGTTATAAATTGTTGAAATATCAGGAAACTAGAAACAATGACAAATACAGTTAGTGACTGGGAATTTTAATGGTATTTTTTTATAATATTTCTTGTTTTTATTCAGTTTAAATCATAGAGCCCAAATTTGTAGATGGTTTTGGTCCATAAAAGACACTTATCAGTAAAATTTTTGTGAGAGTAATAATGTTAAGATTCAAAAGAACACATACAATTTTCTCTATTTTATGTAAAAAAGGAAAGTTTACTCCATGATTGCATATTCTAATGTCTAATACTTATATAGGCTTAACCATAAAAAAACAAAACTTTTCCATTTACATTCTGTGAGACAGGATCCTTCATGTCAGAGGTTAAAACATTCAGTCTTTAATAAATATACTACAGTAATTGTATTTTGGTATATATTCGCTTGATAATATTTTTAAAAACTTAGAAATATTAAAAAATAAAAAGTATTTTAGAAAATATCTTTTCCATTGAAGACAATCTAAAATATTTGAATTTCAAAAAATGTATTCATATTATAATGACTTGTCTAACAGTATGAACAGTAAAAACTTTCTATTAAAAAATGATGTTTAGATTGCTTTGGTGAACATAGATTAATTAAGGAATATTCTTTGTCTATTTCAGTCCCAAGTGACTTTGACTCCTCTCATTCTCTTTATTTCTATGAAGGATCATTCATTTGAACCAATCTGTTCTCTTATATTCTTTTATACAATCCTTTTAAGAAGAATGCAAAAGATATAAGAAACAAGAGTGGGCTTCCAAATGAAGAAGGACAGTATGCTGCTGTACGATGTTCCAACTATAAGAGCAGAGTGCGCTTCAAATGAAGAAGATGGTACTCGCCCTGCCTGGCTAGGATCGTTCCAAATATACAGAAGACGTGGCCCTTCAAAACCTCCGAACGAACGACACGCTATGCTTCCGCTGTACGGATGTTTCCAAACTTACCAGTGGCAACCAATAAAACTTGCTCGTTACTATTTTTCTAGTCTCAATAGACAAGATACTGGTTACAGAACTGATCCCACAATGTGAAAACGGCCTATACTCTCTTTCGACACTTGCTGTCTAGCACAGACGTGCTTTTCTTGCTTTTTTCGTATTCATCATTACCTCCATCATAAACACTCAAGAATACAACGAAAAAGACTATCCATACATCTTCTGCATTTCTCTAGCTACTTAGAAAAATTTTACCTTAAGCATAGTGTGTTCAGAAATATAAGTCATAGAAAAGGCAATTACATGCAGAAAGATTATTATATCTTTTTCTTGGGTATTTCTTAGTATTTTATATAGTAATATAACAAAAACAAACACTTCTTCATAGAACAATGTTCAAAGGAGTATAGCCTCACATTGTGGGATCAGAATTCTGTAGACCTATCTTTTCTATTGAACTAAAAGAATAGTAGAGCATTTTATTTTGCCACTGTAGTATTGGAACATCCTACAGCAGCATACTGTCCTCTTCATTTGAAGCCACTCTGTCTTTATAGTTTGGAACATCCTACAGCAAAGCATACCATCCTTCTTCATTTGAAGCCAACTCCTCTCTTATAGTTTGGACATCGACAGCAGCATATGTCCTTCTCATTTGAAAGCCACTCTGTCTTCTTATATTTTTTTTGCATTCTCTTATAAGGATGTATAAAAGAATATAAGAGCAACAGATGGCTTCAAAATGAATGATCCTTCATAGAAATAAGAAGATGAGAGGAAGTCAAAGTCACTTGGACTAAATAGACAAAGAATATTCGCTTAATTTAATCTATGTTCACAAAAGCAATCTAAAATCATTTTATAGAAAGTTTATTACTGTTCATTACTGTAGCTCAGTCATTTATAATATGAATCACATTTTGAAATTCAAATATTTTAGATTGTCCTTCAATGGAAAAGATATTTTTCTAAAATACTTTTTATTTTTTAAATTTTATTCTAAGTTTTTAAAATATATAAGCGAATAATACCAAAATACAATATGTAGTATATTTAATTAAAAGAACCTGAAATGTTTTACCTCTGACATAGGATCCTGTCTCTAACAGAATGTAAAATGGAAAAAAAGTTTTGTTTTTTTAATTGGGTAAGCCTATATAAGTATTAGACTTAGAATATGCAATCATGGAGTAACTTTCCTTTTTTTACATAAAATAGGAAAATTGTGTGTTTCTTTTGATTTAACATTATTCACTCTCACAAAATTTACTGATAAGTGTCCTTTTTACTGAAGTACAACCATCTACAAATTTGGGCTTCTAATGATAAACTGGAATAAAACAAGAAAATATATTATAAAAAAATACATTAAAATTCCAGTCACTACTTGTATTGTCATTTTCTAGTTTCCTGATATTCAAAAATTTATAACTTTTTTTCTTTATTTTTTAGAGTTGGGTTCTTAGGTTTAACTATCAAATGAAAAATTTATCAAGTCCTTTTTTATCAGAATAATATGAATAATGCAGAATCTATTTAAAACTCTAGTCTGTGATAAACTTAAATATACAGTTAGATAGCATCTAGATATCTTTTATTCGTTTATGAAACATTATTCTATCATAAAATTCAGGTATTTACTTTTAGTTTTAATTGGTGCCATAACTCATGACAATAAGCTCAGTCCATTCAAATAGGTAGCAATTGAATGGTACTCAAGAATCAAAGAATTTTCCATGCATCTTCTAATTCTCCATAATGTCTAACATATATAACTATGCTCTTAATTTTTCAATTGCTTTCCACAACCAATTCAAGAAGAAATAGTTTCTTTATTTTCAAGCAAATTCTACAAGTGGAGTGTCTTTTACCGATTCTTTCCGGTTTCTTTTCAATGAATTTAAATCCCCATTTTTCAATAAGGGAAGTTTTTTTCTTCAGATTGGCTCAATCATTTCCTCCTCGTTCACTTATCAAAGCTTATATACTTACACTTTCTCTGTTATTTCTTGTACTTCTTTCATTAATGTGAATTAAATATTCACTTTAAAATGTTTTCTTTTATCCTTCTTCTCCTCCTTATTTCTTTCTCCTACTTTTTCTTCTTTTCCAATCTAAATTATATACAGATATAAGCACATCATATTCTATTTTTCCTTTAGTCTCTTATGTTCTTCACCACCAAAAAATCATCATCAGAAGTTTTCAGTTTCTTACTTTTATTAATTGTTGATGTAGTTGTAATAAATTGTGCAGGCTATTAGTTGTTCTTGTTGATGTTAAAATACCACTATGTATTGGAGATGTTAAATGATTAACTGTTTGTTGTTGTTGTTCTTCTTTTCAGAATTTTACTTATTATTGATTAATTCTGATTTTTACTTCCTTCTCTATTCCCACCTCCCCTTTACATTCTTCTATTCGTTTTCCTTTTTATTTTATGTTGATCTTCTATTAAATAATTTTTGTTTTTAAATTCTTTCCTTTTTTCTTTATTTCTTTCTCTGCTTTTTAACTATTCATTTGAAACCACTTTCTATTTCTTTTTTTTCCTTTTCCTTTTCTGCAAAACTTTTTAAATTCTGCTTTTGTCTCTTTCTTTTTCTTTGAGAGGAAACTCTAGATTTTTTCTTTTACTTATTCTTCTTGTTTATTTTTTCCTCTCTGATTCTTTTCCCTTTTCACTCCTTAATTAGTCCTTCTTTCCCAACCGCCATATTCAGTATTTTTGAGGTAATGACACACATGTCACCATGAACATCTCTCCCACACTGAATGGTGCACTTCATAGCAACTAATTGGGTTGTTAGTCTTTTAACTGATTTTTTCCCTGGTTATAAAAAAAAGAAATATTTTTTTTAACTCTCTTTAGGCTAACAATGCTATAAAAGCAATATGTTCTCTAGACATTTGAATGTGAATTTACAGCCAAGATTTACTGCTTTCTCTGTGCTTTTTAAAAGATTCTGTGTTCATTTCAATCTGGGTTTTTTTTCTGCAAGACATTTTTACACATCCTTTCTCAGCTACTAACCCATTTATTTTGCATTCAATTATTGTCGGTGCAGCAGAACGAATAATTTCTGTAATATTGTTAAGCATTCATCAAGAAATCCCAAATGAGCATTTTTTGTTAGTTTTGAGACAAAGCACTTAAGCATTTTTACCTCAAAGCTTTCTGATTAGCATTTTCCTATTTTTTATGAGTTCTATAAACAGGACACTTATCAAGATGAATTAATATAAGCAAATAATCATTTTAATTTTCTTTTTCTCCTTATGGCGCAGACAAACAAAGATACGCTTAAAATTGTAATTATTTGTCTGCTTCTTTATTAAAAAACTGTCCATATCTCCTGAGAAACTTTTATTGGAATGGAAATGTTGAAAAAAACTATCATTCCATTTCACATTGTCACTATTTTGTTAAAGAACATTAATTTGAGTGCAGTTTTAATTCAAATTTGTAATTTGGCAACTAAGTATACTCCCATCTAATTATTAGTTGGAGACATGGCCAAATTGACAACTACTCTTAACCCTCAAAAAAATTCTATGTCCAACAGACTATTATGATAGCAAGGTGCAAATAATCCCACAGAAATAAATCACTTGGTAACAAATCTTGTATTATTTCACAATGTTCTTTCTTGTATTCCTCACATTGTTATTCTAGCAATTGTATTTCAACTGGTATAACTTTTTTGGTTATTTTAGTTCTGAGATAAAAATATTGTTAGTATATCCATGAATTATTAAAATAGTATCTTTTATTTTATTCTACTTCAAGCTAGTGCCACTAAATTTCCCAATTCATGTCCATGCCTAATAATTTTCAAGAAAGCTTCAGACACCTTGAATCTTCTTTTCCAAAGTTGGATCTTCTGAAGTTCTATTTAATTTGGATGTTGACAATATAATGAAATGTTTGGATTTGTATTGCTGTCATTAGTAAATGGTACTGGAAGAAAACAAAAGAATATTTATATGATTCATTAGAAATAACAAACAGAAACATTGATGTCTAATAAAAACAAGAGTAGTATGATTACACTATTATAGAAAAATTATTACCTCTGAGTACATTTTTTATTTTCACTTCATTTTCTCAGAACAAGTATTTTACTTCATTTTCCTCAGACAAGTGTTGCCATGACAGCATTTCAGAATCGGGGCATTGTCTGATTTCTCTACAAATTGGAATATGAAATAAATACTTTTCTCGTTTTCTTCTTATCTTCTTTGATAGTCAATGAGAGGTCTTCAGAAATATATACATAACTCAATTTTTCAATTTAAAGAGAAAAATAATTTATTTAATTACACAAGATGGAAAATAGTCACTGACCTTTAAAACAAGAGGAAAAGTTTTTTTAGTTTTTTATTGTTTTTTTTTTTGTTTTTTTAACATTTATTAGTATTTTGACAGCATACAAAGGTTACCTGAATGATAATACTTTTTTGTATTGCAACAAATGTTATTCTCCCCTTACTGCTACTTCTATTGTTCCACAGTTCAGGACTTTGTCCATATGTATCATCTTTAAGTTTGACCAGTTATCATCAAAATCATGCACACAGCTTAGCTTTGGCATTCATAATGACCAGAAATCTCATCATGTAACTAAACCATGTTACTGAATATATTCCATGTATTATATATTCATATGTTTCAGAGAGCATAGCGTTCTTCAAGTTTATTATGACTAATAGTATTAAAGTTTCTGTCCAAGAGAAAACTAAGCATAATACCAATTTTATTTTTAATTCATAATATTGATGTTTTTTGAAGTTCTAAGTTCAACTTTTGTCATTCAATATAATGAATTATTCTAATCATTAGCATTCTAATGTTTGTTCTGATTGTTTTGAATCATTGGCCTCTCGTCTTCCATCAGTTAAATGTCACATCGCAGTAATATTCACTGCATTTTTCCAAAATGATTGCCTCCTCAATGTTTAAGTGACAGTTCATATGTCAAAAGAAAATATATTTTTTTACACCACTCGGATCTTTATTTATCATTATTGGTAATAGATATAACAGCCTTTTATGGACTTTGAAGCAGGTAAATAACATAAACAGGTTGGCAAATTAATAACCTATTACTCTATCAAATATGAGTACCAGTCATTGTCATTATGAGTGATCTCGTTTACTGTTATGAGCTACATTCTCTATAATAAATTATGGTTAGGCTCATGTAAACAAAAGGGGTTCATGTGTTACTGTTGAAGGAAACTGAGTAAATTAGTTCTGTGTGAGTCTTAGATAAAAATATAATGAAACAGAAAATGTTAATTAAACTTATATATCCTTTTCTCACCCAGTTGGTTTGTGTCTAAATGATATTGTGTACAAACTGTCATGTGTTTTCCTTGATTACTTGTTCAAGAATTTTCTAAAGATTTTGGAATTAGAAGTTTGTAAAAACTCAACAGTTGATATGTGTCAATGTGGATTATTAAATTGGAAGATGATCTTGTCTCTTTGATGCTACTTTACTTTTCTATTCTGTCTATCCCTTCTCCTCTCA
>JALAJA010001469.1:20000-29402 GCA_023376005.1 Doryteuthis pealeii | reverse complement strand
TAAATCCGGGCAACGCGGGTAGCTCTGATAGTAATTTGTAATCATTTGGGTTAAGTTAACGGTGTTTTTGTTTTGACTCACAGTATTGAATTCTACACCAATATACAGAGTGTTTCAGAAAAATTGATATCCATTCATAATCTAATAACATGACCAATGTAGAAACAACTAAAATTCTATGTTTAAGATTTTATGTTTTTCTCTTTTCGGGTATCGAAATACCATTCACTGGAAAAGAAAACCACATTCCCCAAACCTCCAGAACTGGAACCTCACCATCAGATAGAGTTTAAAGTCATTCCCAGGACATGTAGACCCTCAGTCACCGCCTTCTAGCACCTATATGATAAAAAGGGGTTAGGGCTTGCCATTAAGGCAATAAGGTTGGGAAAATCATATAGGTGCTAGGGCTTGACGTGACCAGCTGATTGATCGGAGGGGGCCTCTCCGACCGCCCGTCTAGCCCAAGATAGGGCCAAAGTGGAGTATTGCATGTCATGAACTGCTCATCCACCTGGGCTCTATCCTTAAGCATCACGGGTCGCCACCCACGGCCAACAGGTGGCCCCATTGGGGCAGTCTTACCCTTCTGCAGAGGTGCAGTCGGTGCATTCTAACGCCCCAGCCGACAGGGCGGTGGAAAAGAAAAGGAGTTTAAATATTAAACATAGAATGTTATTTGTTTCTACACATTGTGTTAAAATTTGAGATCATTAGAATGAGAATTAGTCAAGTTATAAGATTAAACAATGATATCTATTTTTCTGAAACACCAGGTCAATATAGATCTGGCTTGTTTGTTTGTTGGTTGGTTGGTTGGTTATATTTTACGGCATGTCAACCCTTATTGGGTTACTTTATGTTGAAAACATTTTATTTTATTCATTCTTGATGGGCTTTAAAAAAATTTCTTCCAACAATTTTTTAAAACTCATTTTTTTTTATTTGACCTATAAATGAGACCCTAACAGGTACTATCACTCCGGATCAGAGTGGATCTGGGAGTAATGGCGACGAAGGAGTATCCACACTCCCCAGAGCTCCAAAATTGGAATTTCCTCATTTGAGGAAATATTTTTCTTTTTAAAAGAAAATGGGTGTGTACTTATTCTTTTTGTGGAACTGTATTTCTTTGTCTGTTTTAAACATAAATATCTCACCCATACATTTCGAATTAATCTTTCAAAATCCCCAAACTTACCAGCGTCATAGTTCTACCTTATTTATTTATTCATTTACTTATTACCAGCTTTATGGAATGGAAGTCACTCACCAGTTAAATATATGACTAAGCCATTATTAAAACACCACATTTTGTAGGACATTTTATACACAGGGTTGACTTAAATATATGACAGATTCTTCGGAACAAATGTGTGTAGAAAAATTGAATTAAGAATAAACTGAAGATGGTTTGGTTTTTTTTGTATTACGGCATATCAACTTCAGTGGATCATTTAATGCCGATAAAGTTTTGAAATAAATCAATTCTTAATGGATAATACAATTTTTTTATAAATACATTTTTCTATTTAACCCATAGATGGGACCCTAACAGGTACTACCACTCCGGTCAGGTGGACCAGGGAGCAATGGTGATGAAGGGGGTGCTGCCCACATTCCCAAACCTCCAGAACTGGAACCTCACCATCAAGATAGAGTTTAACGTCATTCCCAGCACTGTTAGACCCGCAGCCACCGCCTTCTAGCCACCCATATGATAAAAAGGGGTGGGGGATTGCCATAAGGCTAATAGGGTTGGGCAATCATAATATAGGTGCTAGGGCTTGACGTGACCAGCCAATCGATCGGAGGGGGCTCTCCGACGCCCGTCTAGCTCAAGATAAAGCCAAAGTGAGTATTGCATGTCATGAACTGCTCATCCACCTGGGTTCTATCCTTAAGCATCACGGGTCGTCACCACGACCGAACAGGTGGCCCATTGGGGTCTTTTCCTCTGCGAGGTGGCAGTCGGTGCATTCTAACGCCCAAGCCGACAGGGCGGAAAAGATTTCGGGTATTTCTATGAGATTTGATAAAATCTAATACTTTTTATATGTAATCTAATGATACTATCTCTTGCGCACTATTCTGCATTGATAACACAAGATCTATCTATTCATTTATTTCAGTTTTAATGTATCTTATTCTTATTCTATTTATTCATCTTTCTTTCTCTAGTACAAAAGCAGAATAGCGCGCAAGAGGTAATATCATTAGAATCGGTTTTTACGTATAAATAGCATTAGATTACGGAAACTACCGAGCATCTTAATGTTTCGGTATTTCCGGGAAATTTAAAATGAAATTAAAATAAATACGGATCGGGATGGTATAATGTCGGTATCAGCCAGACAGAAGCACCAGTAGGAGTCTATCCCCTTTTAATTAGTGCTAGACCAAGGAGATTGTTGTCACGTCTGGGGTGGAGCGACACACCTAACATCAGCTCCTTACTTTACCGATCGGATCCCTGCACTACTCTTACGCTGAGTTGGCAAGAACCGGTATCGAACCAGGAACATCTACCGACTGAGCTAAACCGGCCTTCTTAAATTAAATGATATTATCTCTTGCGCGCTATTCTGCATTAGTACCAAAGACGTGTTTTGGTAGTTATGGCTCTTCTATTCCGTCTCTAACAGGAAAGTAATTGTATACCGATTACGCATTGGTCACACAAGACTAACGCACTCCTTTAAACTCAAACAAGAACAACAACCACAGTGTGAAACATGTCAAACACTTTTGACTGTTAAACACTTATTCATGGAATGCAGGTTTTTTGCTCACATCAGAAACCGTTATTTTAAAGCAAACAATTTTTTAAACCGGGTTAGCTCAGTCGGTAGAGCGTTCGGCTAGAAACCACTAGGTTCCTAGTTCGATACCGGCCCACGCCAACTCAGCGTTATGAGTAGCACAGGGATCTGAGCGGTAAAGTAAGGAGCTGATGGTAGGTGTGGCGCTCCACCTCAGACGCTATAATAATCTCCTTAGTCTAGCGCAAGTCAAAAGGGGATACTCCCTCGCTGATTGGCTGATGCCGACTTTGACCGAGTCCGACGACTTACTAAAAAGTAATAAATATAAATACACGATATGTATCACTTCCTAACCGTTAGGCATGATATAACCCAGACGGGTTGATATATACCATAGAATATAGACATGAAAAAATCAATACCATACAACATAATCCCCAATAATGCTAACCACATTGTTAAAACCAATTACTAAAAAGTATAAATATAAAATACACGATATGTATCACTTCCTAACCGTTAGGCATGACATAACCCCAGACGGTTGAGATACACCATAGTATATAGACATGAAACAAAATCAATACCATACAACCATAATCCACAATAACGCTCAACATTTTTAAAACCAATTACTAAAATTGTATAAATAAAATACACGATATATATTACTTTCTAACCGTTAGCATGACATAACCCAAGCGGGTTGATATACCATAGAATATAGACATGAAACAAATCAAATACCATACAAACATAATTCCCAATATGCTAACACATTTTTAAAACCAATTACTAAAAAGATTATAAGATATAAATACACGCGATATGTATCACTTTCTAACTGTTAGGTGATAACAGAACCCAGACGGGTTGATATACCTTAGTATATATGACATGAAAACTAATCAATACCATACAACATAATCCCCAATAATGCTAACACATTTTTAAAACCAATTACTAAAATGTATAAATATAAATACACGATATGTATCACTTCCTAACTGTTAGCATGACATAACCCCAGACGGTTAAGTATGCCTTTTAAAGGAAATAAAATTATACCATAGAATATTGGATATGAAACAAATCAATATCATACAACATAATCCCCAATAATGCTAAAACATTGTAAAACCAATTACTAAAATGTATAAATCATACATACACGATTATATATTACTTCTAACCGTTAGCATGACATAACCCCAGACGGTTGATATACCATAGTATAATAGACATGTAAACAAATCAATACCATACAACATAATCCCCAATAAGCTAACACATTGTTAAAACCAACTTAACTAAAATGTTATAGAAATAAATACACGAATATATATTACTTTCTAACCGTTAGGCATGACATAACCCCAGACGGTTGAGATCCCATAGTAATAGACATTGAAACTAATCAATACCATACAACATAATCCCTAATGATGCTAACACATTTTTCAAACCAATTACTAAATGTATAGATATAAATACACGATATGTATAACTTTCTAACGTTAGGCATGACATAACCCCAGACGGGTTGAGATCCCATAGTATATAGACATGAAACTAATCAATACCATACAACATAATCCACAATAATGCTAACACATTTTTAAAACCAATTACTAAAAAGAATAAATATAAATACACGATATGTATCACTTCCTAACTGTTAGTCATGGCATAACCCCAGACGGTTTATATGCCTTTTAAAGGAAATAAAATTATACCGTAGAATATAGACATAAACTTAATCGATACCATACAACATAATCCCCAATAATGCTAACACAATGTTAAAACCAATTACTAAAATGTATAAATATAAATACACGATATGTATTACTTCCTAACCGTAAGGCATGACATAACCCCAGACGGGTTGATATGCGGTTAAAATCAATAAACAAAGAACAACTGTAAATACATTTTTCCAAGACTTTATGGAAACACAGAAAACCGGATACGCATTAGTATTATCCATCCAAGTTTTCTGTTAAAGAGGTTTTACTTCGTTCCTCTACAAAAGAAGACTAACCTATTTTATACGAACTCGGTTACGATAAGCAAATCATATTATCCAACGATAAGGTGTGGACTGCACGCAATTCTTCTAATGGTTTTCTCTTTGAATGTTGCTTTTGTGATGAAACATTGTAATGGGAATCCTTAGTAAGAGACAGACTCCAGTTATTGTTGTGTGTGTGCGCTACAAAGATTGTTGTAGCAAAAGACTAAATGAAATAAGGCGAATAGAACAGAAAAACATATCGTATGTCTTTCTGTTTGTTTTGCCAGGCTTCGTCATAGTAATATAATAAAGTGTTTTTTATTTGCATTTGTACTAGCAAAAATATGTGACTTTAGGCAGATTTTTCATATAATTGGATATTATATTGAAATTGAAAGACTAATGAAATTAAATAAGAACACAAAAAAGATTACTTATTTTTAATTTATTCTAATTGATTTCAATTTAAATTATACATACGATTGCTTTTAATCCTTAGTAAGAGACAGATTCCAGATATTTGTGTGTGTGTGCTACAAAGACTGATGTTGCAAAAGACTAAATTAAATAAAGTGAATATAATAAAAATATATCGTAAGTCTTTCCGTTTGTTTTTCCAGGCTTCGTCAAAGCAGTATAATAAAGCATTTTTATTTGTATTTGTCCTAGCAAAGATATGTGACTTTAGGCACATTTTTGATATAATTTGACATTATATTGAAATTGAAAGGCTAATGAAATTAAATAAGAACACAAAAAAGATTTCTACTTTTACATTATTCTAATTGAGTTCAATATAAAATTATACATGGGATTGCTTTTAATCCTTAGTAAAAGACAGACTCCAGTTATTGTTGTGTGTGTGCTACAAAGGCTGATCTTGCAAAAGACTAAATGAAATAAGGCAAATAGAACAGAAACTTATCGTAAGTCTTTCCGTTTGTTTTGCAAGGCTTCGTCAAAGCAGTATAATAAAGCATTTTTTTTATTTTCTATTTTTATTTGTAAGAGCAAAAATATTTGCCTTCTGGTCGCTAGTATTCATTTTTGATATAATTAGATATTATATTGAAGTAAAAAGACTAATGAAATTAAATAAGAACACAAAAAAGACTTCTTATTTTTAAATTATTCTAATTGATTTCAATATAAAATGTAATCCTTTGTAAAAACAGTTTTTATTTGTATCTATACTAGCAAAAATATGTGACTTCAGGCAGATTTTTGATATAATTAAATATTATATTATATTGAAACTAAATAAGAACACAAAAAAGATTACTTATTTTTAATTTATTCTAATTGATTTCAATTTAAATTATACGTACGATTGCTTTTAATCCTTAGTAAGAGACAGATTCCAGTTATTGGTGTGTGTGTGCTACAAAGACTGATCTTGCAAAAGACTAAATGAAATAAGGCAAATAGAACAGAAACATATCGTAAGTCTTTCCGTTTGTTTTGCAAGGCTTCGTCAAAGCAGTATAATAAAGCATTTTTTTATTTTCTATTTTTATTTGTAAGAGCAAAAATATTTGCCTTCCGGTCGCTAGTATTCATTTTTGATATGATTAGATATTATATTGAAGTAAAAAGACTAATGAAATTAAATAAGAACACAAAAAAGATTTCTAATTTTACATTTTTCTAATTGATTTCAATATAAAATTATACATACGATTGCTTTTAATCCTTAGTAAGAGACAGACACTAGTTATTGGTGTGTGTGTGTGCTACAAATATTGAAGTAGTAAAAGCCTTAATGAAATAAGGTAAATAGAACACAAACATATCGTAAGTCTTTCCGTTTGTTTTGCCAGGCTTCGTCAAAGCAGTATAATAAAGCATTTTTTTAATTTATATTTGTACTAGCAACAATATGCTACTTGAGGCACATTTTTTATATAATTAGATATTATATTGAAATTGAAAGACAAATGAAATTAAATAAGAACACAAAAAAGATGTCTTATTTTTATTTTATTTTGATTTCAACATGAAATTATACATAGGATCGTATTTAATCCTCAATAAAAGACAGACTCCAGTTATTGTGTACATAATCTATGGATAGATTATTGTCAACTCCCTGTATGTCTGAAGGGATGGCCCCTTTTCATATCACGGGCGGGACTTTCCAATGGAATATTACAGAAAGCCCGCGAAATACGTGAAGTCACGTGGGACCGAGTTAACCCTCAGTTCCAGCTTGAACGTCAGACAGAAACTACGTCTGCCTTAGCTGGGATCAAATGCACGCGCGCGTTGTGTTAGTTTGAAGAAGTTTAAGCAATAAAAGTTAAATAATATGGTGTTCTTGCTTGATGAATGTCTTGGCAAAAAGACTGACCAAGAAGAAGGAATTTATCAAAGACGAACAGCCAACAAGAACCTAGAAATAGAATTCAACATGGATAGAAAGAATAGAAACGACTAGAGATCACCAAATGGCCAAATAAGTAAGTAATGCAAAATGAATATGCATCTCTCTGTCTACCTGTGTCTATCTCTCTCCCCTCTCCAGTAAAATAACACTTGTGTATATACCCAACATGGGTATATGTGTATGAGTATGTAACAATCGGTGAGTGTGCTATAAAAATTGATGTAGCAAAAACTAAATAAAGCAAGGTGAATATAACAAAACATATCGTAAGTCTTTCAGTTTGTTTTCGCAGGCTTCGTCAAGGCATTGTAATTGGGCATTTCTTTATTTTAGAATGGACCCTTTAACTTTGGTTAGGCAACCAGTCTAGGAGAAGGAAAACTATGATTTCAAACCTGGTAAACCCTGCTTGGGGTGGCCACTACTAGAATAGGCTCAAACCTAATTCGTGATATAAAAAACGATTTGAGTACCCATCAAGAATGAATAAAACAAAACGTCTTTGGCATAAAATAACCCAAGGAGTTGAAATGCCGTAAAATCCGTACAGCCAACCAACCTCTGTATTGTATTAGGATGTATTTGATTTTCGCCGAATGTTAATGTGTTTCTAGCCTCTGTTTAGGTGCTATCTATGTGTTAAATAGAAAAAATAGGTTTGAAAGAATGTTTTTAAAAAATTGAGTTTTAAAATATTTGAGTGTCAGTCAAGAATGTATAAAACAAAACGACATAAAATAACCCAACAGTGGTTGAAATGCCGTAAAATTCAATCAGCCAACCAATCAGACCTCTGTTTGTATTAGGATATAATCGATTTTTGCAGAATTTTAATGTATTGAAAATATTGAAAACGAACAACAAAACTTTATTTTCTAGCCTCTGCTAGGGCCCTAAAAAGAAAAAATAGGTTTGAAAAAATGTGTTGTAAAAAAGAATTTGAGTATCCATTTACGAATAAATAAAAATAAATAAATGTATTTGGCATAAAATAACCGAACAGAATTTGACATGCCGTAAAATCAAACCAACTAACTACTGTATTATATTAAGTGTACTAGCAAATATATGCACCCTCCGGGTGCAAGTATTTAAGTTTTAATGTAATAAAATATATATTAAATTAGAAAGGCTAATGAAACTGAATAAGAATACAGATAAAAAGATGTGAAACAGAAGGAGTATAATAAAAAATGGAACAACTGAAACTTACTCTTCCATCACTCTCGTCTTTCATTGTTATTTTTTCTAATTTAAGTATTTAGTTAAAAGAGGAAGTAAAGAATAAAATGACAGTTATTTTATCTTGTTAATGGATTTCATTTAAGATTCATTGAAGAGATTTTTGCTTATATTCATTAAAATAAAACCAAACAGTTAGAAATCAATAATACTAAGCACATATTTATTAAATTCGATTTTTTATATTAAATATGCAAATTAGCCTTCCCGTTCACACTGTAAACACTATTTTGTTGTATGTATAATATAAATTTGCATGTTGTCAGTATGTAGACGTAGTTAACAGTATTAATAATGTAAAATAATTTTATTAATAATTGAGGTTTAAATAAAGATAAAATCATGGACAATGTGATGTCAATAACTAAGGGAATTGTGACTTGAGTAATAATAGAGTTTCAGTTACAGACTGAAAAACACACAATCTCCATTATAATAAGATTTGATTTTCGCAGAATTTTAATGTTAAAAATATTGACATCGAACAACAAAACTTTATTTTCTAGCCTCTATTTTCTATATCTTTTTTAATTTTAGATTTGACTCTTCACAATGAAATGAAGCTAGAATCACTAATATGAATCTTTGTTGATGAGTGAAAAAAAAAATGAAATATTTCTTTTCCTTTTTAGAAACTCAACTTACAATTTCCATCAAATTTGACACGGAGTCATAGAAAGAGCATTTTAATAAGTAAAAAAAAAATAATAATACAAAACAGAACAAAACAATAAAGGAAATAAAAATAATAAAGGAAAGGATGTTCGTCGTCCGATTAGAATGACAAAGTTTTGACAGTTGCAATTGAAATGACTTTAAGGATTTGACATGGACGGCCATGTTGTGATAATTGCCTTCATTTGGCGGCAAAAATCGAAATCACACACAAGAGACGATCTAATCAAATCAGAGAAATTGTCATAACGGGTGGCGCGTGGGGGGCGGGGGGTGAGGTAATGCACTTGAATAATTCTTGTCTGACTGTAGAGATT
>JALAJA010001469.1:0-12500 GCA_023376005.1 Doryteuthis pealeii | reverse complement strand
AATTTTGATCCCCACAATTTAAATATGTAAGACTACGGAAAGGAAGTTTCCATAGGTAACAAAAGGAGAAGACAAAATTGATAAAGGAAACAAACTTTATATACATTAATTTACAATTGGTATATTCAATTGTTCTTTTAGCGGTGTTGCAGACTGTATGTGTCTGTACGTAGTTGTGCGTGACAAGTGTGACATGTATTGTTTATATTTGTGCGATTGGTTGTGTCAACATTGTAACAGTTTTGTCTGTGATTGAAACTTGTGATTGAAATTTGTTGTTGTTGAGCGAGAGAGATAGAAAATTGGAAACGAAAATACGAGACCAACCTGATATATCATTTTTGTGTCTTCGGGCAGCGACTTCTCCCCATTGTGTTGATGTTGGGGGAGAACTTTCGCTCCTACTGTCGAGTTAGGAGCATCAGCTCCAACTCTGTCTGGTCTTTCAGCTAAAAGGGTCTTTTTATAATTCTCTTTTGTAATTGTCTACGTGATCATTAAACTAAAATATTCATCAAATATCAGGTGATTTGCAATGATGCAATATCGAATGATTTTGATATCTGTGGAATTCTGGTGACATAAATTATCGGATGAATTTAAACCATTGTTTCTATTGTTGTTAAAATATTTCTAAACTAATAGTTATTTATTAGTAAAAAAAAAAGAAAATTTATTTATTACTGAAATTTATTTATTACTGAAAAAGAAAAAGAAAAAAAAATTAAAGAACAAAGGAAAAAAAGACAACAAAAAAAAAAGAAAGGAAAAAGAAAACAAAAAAAACAAAAACAAAACAAAAGCTAAGTATATAAATTTTTCTATTGACGGTTTTTATTTTGAATTTGACATGGCTACAATCTTGCAACATTGACCGGATGACAAACAGACAATATTGGATACAGGGTTCAAGCATTCGTTCTCAACAGACATTCAAAAAAAAGAGAGAAGAAATTACAGTTATTCGCCCATTTCATTCATAATATGAGGAAAAAAGAAAGGAGGAGAAGAAAGAAAAAAAAAGAGGAAAAAGAAATAAGAAGAGAAATTATTACCACACAAAGAAAAATATAAGCACGTCCATTTCTGATACGAATCTCTGATGATGAAGTTTATGCTTCGAAATCGATAAGACAAAAATAACATCTTTTTGTTTTTATTTTTCATACGCATTGTATTTGCCTTCAAATTATTAATATATTATAATATTTATCTGATTCTCTTTTGTTTACATAGTTCTAAACTTAGCTTATATAATTGTAAAATTACTTGTTTCAAAAAAACTTACTTATTTTAATGTATTTAATTCCACATGCATGTAGATATATAAGGGGCCAAATGCCTATAGTACCAATGCGTAGTCAATGTGCTCAAGACAAAAATAAAGCTACTTTTAATTCAAATGAATATGATACAATTTCCGTGGGAGAGAAAGTGCTAAATGGAAGCTATTGTTGATAAAGAATGGGACTCATTAATTTTAGATAGTTCATCTTTTAATCCAATTTTTGTTGCTCGTTAGCATCTCGTAAATTGTCATAGGCTTACGAAGCCTTGCAGATTCTCACCAAGGCTATGCATAAATAGCATAATCCAAATAATCTGATGTGTGCGGTAAAGCATCTGGTAGTTGATGGTTTGTGTGGTACTCCACCTCATAAAATATCAAATAAAATATCATAACTCAAATATACATATATGTATATGTATGTATCGCTGTCATACCGTTCTTCATTTTGCATCAACTAACCATTGTGACCATCTTCACCGGTAAGTCACCTTTTCCAAAATAACATATATAGTATATGTATGTATATATATATATATCTTTATATATATATATATATATATATATTATATATATATATATATGTGTGTGTGTGTGTGTGTGTTTATATATATATATATATATATATATATAATATATGAGGTTAAGTAAACAAACAAATGTGTTTATTTTTATATGGCTTTTAGCCGACAATTTTTGGAGGATATGTGCTTAATTGAAGTCATATCTAATTTTGAAAATTAATTAGTTAATAATTAATGAATTTAGGCGGGCATATATGTTCAAATGTAAGGCTAAATGAATCGAGAAAATGTCAATCCCTGGATGTACATTTCGACCTATTAGGTCTCATCAGCAAGGTTATAGACATGGGAGACGTGGGAATGGCAAGCTAGTGTAACGGTTAGAGACTTTGCCTGTCAGCTTGACAGTCGAGGTTCCGAGTCACACACGGAGCAGCCTCCCATATCTATAACCTTGCTGATGAGACCTAATAGGTCGAAATGTACATTCAGGGATTGACATTTTCTCGATTCGTTTAGCCTTACATTTGGACATATATGCCCGCCTAAATTCATTAATTATTAACTAATCAATTTTCAAAATTAGGTATGACTTCAATTAAGCACATATCCGCCAAATATATATATATATATATATATATATATATATATATTATTGGAGCTCTCTATGTAGTTTAACTAATGAAAAGAAAGCTCCCTTAAAGATCAAAGAAACATTTAATAGTATTTAAATGAACTAGAAATACTAATATAGATCAGCCATATATGTGCTATTACGTATTTCAAAAATGATCAATAAATAAAACAAGACATTTAGGTATTTTGTTTCGTATTTATTTCTATATTTATTTATAAAATTATCAAGTGTAGGTCAGATTTAAAAATGCTGGAAGTAAAACGCTTTACATGTATTTTGGCAGCATTTTCTCTTTTAAATATGTTTGGTTTAAACACTAGAGTTCAACTAAACAGGTTTATATATATATATATATATATATATATATATATATATATATATATATATATATATATAATATACCAAGCGTGTTGGTAGATCCTCGCGGAGAGAAAAAAACCCGGCAGAGAGTTTGATTGTAAAAATATACTACCAAACATCAACCAGGAAGAAAAAATTTTTTGAAAAAAAGAAAAGACCAAGATATTCGTACCAACAAAAAATAATCTATTGGTACAGTATTTGGCCAAAAGAAAAAACAATTTATATGTATATATATGTATATAAGATATATATATATTTCATATAACCGCTAGGAGAAGCTAATCTGTAAAAAGTGCTCGATACCTAAGTAGAGCCAAGTAATAAAGATAATCTACTGAGTCAGACGAACCTACTATTAGTTTCGCATAAAGCTCTTCAGGGCTAAAATCTGACTCTATCTGAGCTAAAATCTGACTCTATCTGAGTCAGATTTTAGTCCTGAAGAGCTTTATGCGAAACTAATAGTAGGTTCGTCTGACTCAGTAGATTATCTTTATATATATATATATATATAAGAGAGTTTCATAATTTGCTTGAAGCATTGTGTATATATATGGTTAGGGGGTTGATTTAGAAGGCTATCACAATGCAGTTTGGAATAAATAAAAAATAATAATACGGTAACAATGGTGTTGTGTGTTGACCTGTATTTTTTTTTATTATTTCTTGAATTTTCGAGGTAATACCTCTTTATCAAAAGAATTGAACTGATGCAGTCCAGCTATGGCATTTCTTTCCAAATGATTTTTTTATTTTTTTGAAAATGATTTTATTTTTTGAATAACTGTATTCTCGTGATAATTTTTTTTTTTTTATCTCAGAATAAGGAGAAAGGCGAGTAATAGTCCTTGTTTATCGATCTGTTTAAAATTTGAAGTCTGAGTAAAAAGAACGTTGAAAAAATGAACGGTTTGAAATATGACGTCAAATATCCTTTTTTTGCGGTGTTAGTATTAGAATGTGTAAGTGTTTGTATCGAAAAAAGCATTGTGCATGTTTTATGTGTTCATGAATGTGTGTTGCGCGTGTGTGTATAAATCTTTTGCGATAAATGGAATCGAATATATATATATATATATATATATATATATGTGTGTGTGTTTGTGTGTGTGTGTGTGTGTGTGTGTGTGTGTGTGTGTGTGTGTGTGTGTTTGTGTGTGTGTGTGTGTGTGTGTGTGTGTGTGTGTGTGTGTGTTTGTGTGTGTGTGTGTGTGTGTGTGTGTGTGTGTGTGTGTGTGTGTGTGTGTGTGTGTGTGACAGGCTGACAGAAAGACAGCCAAGCAGATACGGACAGAAAGACGGAGAGCGACGGATAAATAGTTAGGGACAAAAAGCCAGAGACATAGAGAGTCGGCCAAAGAATCAGATAGGCACACAAATAGGCAGATAGACAGCAAATCAAATAGGAACAGAACAAGATACAGATTTTACCCCTCTGCAGAGATGCAGTCGGTGTATTCTACAGCCGCAGCCGACAGGGCGGTGTTACCACCGGTCATGCAAGGATGTTTCATACTCAATTTAACAATTTATTTCTCCTGACATCTTCACTCAGTTGAGTTTTTTTTCTTTCTTTCATTTTCTGCACAATTACTGCATACATTCTAATAGAGATGCAGTTCTTTTTTTTTTAATTTTTGTCTTTATCTTACAAAATGTAAATTTCGGGCTTTTTGGTCTCGCACTTATTAAAGATATTCGTTCACGTCTTCCTTTATTTGTTTTATTTTTGTTCAGTTTGTTTGTTTCTTTTTGTTTGTTTTTATTTCTATTTTTAATTTCTAATTTTTAATTTTTTTTTTATTTTAAAATGTTTTAGCTTGTTATGTTTTGTTTGTGTGTGTGTGGCGGTGGGGGGGGGTCTTACACCGATGAAAGAAGCATTTATATCTTCCTTTACGTTTACTGTTTTGGGTTTTTTTTTCTATTTTTAATTTTTAATTTTAATTTTTAAAAAATGTTTTGCTTTTTTGTACACCGGTTTAAAGATGCATTTACGTCTTTATTTACTATGTTTTTTTTTTTTTAAGTTTTCTGTTTCTTTTTGTTGTTTGTTGTTATTTATATTTCTAGTTTTTAATTTTGGATTTTTAAAAAATGGTTTGATTTGTTTTTTTGTTTTGTTTTTTTTTTTGTTTTTTGGGGGGTAGGGCTACACCGGTTAAAGATTCATTCACTTCTTCATTTACTATACTTGCTTTTTTTTGTCTTTGTTTTTTGGGTTTTTTGTTGTTCGATTGATTCGTGTTGTTTTTTTTTCTATTTTTTAATTTTTAATTTTTTTTTAAAATGTTGGGGTTTTTTGTACACCGGTTAAAGATGCATTTATTTCCTCATTTACTATATTTGTTTTTTTTTGTAGTTTTTTTTATTTATTTTTCTAGTTTGGTTGTTACTTTTTGTTGTTTGTTGTTATTTATATTTTTAATTTTTAATTTTTATTTTTTTATCTTTTAAAAATGGTTTGATTTGTTTTTGTTTTTTTAAAGGAGGCTACAACGGTTAAAGATGCATTTACGTCTTCATTTACTATACTTATTTTTGTTTTTGTTTTTTGTTTTTTTGGTTCGTTTCTTTTCTATTGTTTGTTTTCATTTCTATCTTAAATTCAAAAAAAATTTTCGTTGTTTTTTTTCATGAATTTGAATCGATTCTATTTCACATAACTAAAAACATCTTTTTACTTTTGTTGTTTTTGGTCTTGCACTGATTAAACATGTACTTACCTCTTCCTTTACTAAATTGTTTTGTTTTTTTTTTTTGTATGTTTTTTTTTAGTTTGTTTGTTTCTTTTTGTTGTTTATTTATATTTGTATTTTTTAATTCTTAATTTTTGATTTTTAAGGATTTTTTTTTTCTGAATTTGAATCGATTCCTCTAAAAGCGGCTTATTCATATACACCAAAATGGTCTTTTCGTTACCTTCATAAGAAAACACCTCATTAAACAATTTCAACTGATCGTTATTGATTTTTTAACGCTGCTCATTATTTAAGGTTGAACTTAAGTTGAATTTCACAAATTTTAGCCTGAAAATATTCTTTTCTTAAAGATAGATTGAATTTTAGTTCAAGTTTTCTCAAAGTTAAACAACAGGTTTTTTATATCTTACTCATCCTTATTTTTCTTCCTCCTTTTTTATCCATTTTTTTTTCCCTTTTTCCGCCATTTTTTCATCCATTTTTTTTATTCTCTTTTTTCATTCTCCTTTTTTCATTCTCATTTTTCATTCCCCTTTTTCATTCTCATTCATATTTAATTCTTTCTATTTTCTTCTTACTTTTATCATTGAATTTATTCATTTTTTCTTTTTCTTTTTCTTTTTCTTTTTCTGTTTCTACTTCTTTTCATATTTTGTTTTATTTTTCTATTTATTTTCTTCTTTCTATTCGTCATTCTATCAATTCTTTGTCTCTTTTTTACGTTTTTTTGTTTTTTTTTTTTTTTTACTGATTACTTTCTTCTTTCTTTCATCATTCAATTTTTTTTCTTACTTTCTTTTTTCTTTCATTATTCATTTTTCTACTTTTCTTCTTTTTTTTTTCGTTTTTTCTTTTTCGTATTTTTTCTTCATAATTTTTACTTTCTTTCGTCACTCAATTTTATTCTTTTATTTTCCTTTGTTTTACTTCTTGCTTCTTCTTTATTTCATCTTTCTTTTATCATTAATATTTTTTTTGTATTTTTCTTTCTCGTTTTTTTATTCATTTTTCATCATTGATTTTTCTTTTTTTTCTTTTTCTTTATTTCTTACTTCATTCGTTATCCAATTTCTCCTTCTTTATTCATTATTCGTTTCTTTTCTTTACTTACTTTTTTTTCTTCAATTTCTCCTTTCCTTATTTTGTTTTCGGTTATATGTATTTCCAGTTTATTTTATCATTCTATATTTCCTTTTTTTTTCATTTTTCTTTTCTTTGAATTTTTATTCTATCACTTTCTTCAATTTTCTTCTTTTCCCTCCTTTTTGTTTCTGGTTTGTTATTTTCATTTTTCTTTAATCATTCAATTTTTTGTTATTTTTTTTTCATTAATTTTTTTCTTATTTACATTTTTTAATGTTTTCTTCTTTCACCCATTTCTCATTCTTTGATCCTTCAATTTTTCTTCTTCTTTTTTTCTTTTTCCGTTTGTATTTCTTTTTCCTTTTTGAATTTTTTTCTTTTTCTTCATTTTTTTCTTTTCCCTCCTTTTCGTTTCTTCTTTGTCATTTTCATTTTTCTTTGATCATTCAATTTTTTTTTTCATTTATTTTTTCTTATTTACATTTTATAATGCTTTCTTCTTTCACCCATTTTTTTCTTTTTTCCGTTTGTATTTCTTTTTCCTTTTTGAATTATTTCTCTTTCTTGAATTTTCTTCTTCTCCCTCTTATTTTCTTTCTTTTCTTTAAACAGCGCTTTTCAACTTTGTAAAATTTCCTTATCAATACTAATTTTCTTTTTTTTTCTTTTTTTTTCTCTCTTTTTTCTCGCTGTTCTTTTGATTACAACAAAAGTGAACGCGTATTATACAAATTGAAGAAAGTTTATTTAAAGATAATTTTTCATTTTGTTTTTCTATGTTCGTTTTTTTCTTTCTTATCTTTTCAATTCACTTTTTGTTGTTTTTTTTTTCTTCTTTGACTTTCATCTTTAACTTTTCTTTCTTTTTTTGTGTTTTTCTTACTTTCTTCTTTCTTTAATTTCTCTTTCATTTTTCATATTTTCGTGTTTCTATATCAATTCTTTAATATTTTCATACTTATTTTCTTCTTTTTAATAATTCAATTTTTGTTTTATTTTTTTATTGTTTCTCACTCTCTTCTTTCTTCCATTCACTTTTCTTCATTGTTTTTCTTCATTGTTTTTCTTTTTTTTCATTATCGTTTTTCTTGAATTTTTCTTCTTCTTCTCCCTATTTTCTTTCTTTTTTTTTCAATTCATATATTTTGTTTTTGTTTCTTTTTCTTCTTTTGACTTTCATCGTTAACTTTTTTTCTTACTTTCTTCTTTTTTTAATTTCTCTTTCTTTTTTCATATTTTCGTGTTTTCTATATCAATTTTTAAATATTTTTATACTTATTTTTCTTTTTTAATCATTCAATTTTTGTCTTATTTTTATTTTTCTCGCTCTCTTCTTTCTTCCATTCACTTTTCTTCATTCTTTTTTTTTATTTTTTTTTTTTTTTCATTATCGTTTTTCTTGAATTTTCTTCTTCTCCCCTATTTTCTTTCTTTCTTTTCAATTCATATATTTTGTTTTTTGTTTCTTTTTTCTTCTTTTGACTTTCATCGTTAACTTTTTTTCTTACTTTCTTCTTTCTTTAATTTCTCTTTCTTTTTTCATATTTCGTGTTTTCTATATCAATTTTTATATTTTTATACTTATTTTCTTCTTTTGTAATCATTCAATTTTTGTCTTATTTTTCTTTTTCTCACTCTCTTCTTTCTTCCATTCCTTTTCTTCATTCTTCATTCTTTTTTCATTTTTTTTTTTTTTTTTCATTATCGTTTTTCTTGAATTTTCTTCTTCTTCTCCCCATTTTCTTTCTTTTCTTTTCAATTAATTTTTTTGTTTCTTTTTTCTTCTTTTGACTTTCATCCTTAATTTTTTTCTTACTTTCTTCTTTCTTCAATTTTCTCTTTCTTTTTTCATATTTTCGTCTTTTCTATATCAATTCCTTAATTTTTTTAAATACTTATTTTCTTCTTTTTTAATCATTCAATTTTTGTTTTGTTTTTATTTTTATTGTTTCTCACTCTCTTCTTTCTTCCATTCCCTTTTCTTCATTCTTTTTTTTCATTTTTTTATTTTTTTTCATTATCGTTTTTTCTTTAATTTTCTTCTTCTTCCCCCTATTTTCTTTCTTTTTTTTTTCAATTCATATTTTTTGTCTTTTGTTTCTTTTTTCTTCTTTTGACTTTCATCCTTAACTTTTTTTTCTTACTTTCTTCTTTCTTCAATTTCTCTTTCTTTTTTCATATTTTCTGTTTTTTGTATATCAATTTTTAAATATTTTTATACTTATTTTCTTCTTATTTAATCTTTCAATTTTCGTTTTATTTTTATTTTTCCTCACTCTCATCTTTCTTCCCTTCCTTTTTCTAAATTCCTTTTTTTTCATTTTTTTCTTTTTCTTTTCATTTTCGCTTTTTCTTTGATTTTCTTCTTCTTCCCTCTATTTTCTTTCTTTTCTTTTCAGTTCATTTTTTTTTTGTATTTGTTTCTTTTTTCTTCTTTTGATTTTCATCCTTAAATTTTTTTCTTACTTTCTTCTTTCTTCAATTTCTCTTTCTTTTTTCATATTTTCTTTTTCTCTATATCAATTTTTAAATATTTTTTATACTTATTTCCTTCTTTTTTTTAATCTTTCAATTTTCGTTTTATTTTTATTTTTTTTTCACTCTCTTCTTTCTTCCATTCACTTTTCTTCATTATTTTTTTCATTTTTTTCTTTTTTTTTCATTATCGTTTTTCTTTAATTTTCTTCTTCTTTTCTTTTCTTTTCAATTCATTTTTTTATTGTTTTTGTTTCTTTTTTCTTCTTTTGAATTTCATCCTTATCTTTTTTTTGTTATTTTCTTACTTTCCTCTTTCTTCAATTTCTCTTTCTTTTATCATATTTTCGTGTTTTCTATATAATTTTTTTATCTTATACTTATTTTCTTCTTCTTTCTTTCAATTTTCGTTTTATTTTTATTTTTATTTTATTTTTTCTCACTCTCTTCTTCCTTCCATTCCCTTTTCTTCATTCTTTTTTTCTTTTTTTTCATCTTCGTTTTTTCTTTAATTTTTCTTCTTCTTCCTCTTCCTCTTCCTCTTCCCCCATTTTCTTTCTTTTCTTTAATCTGTCCTTCTCAACTTTAAAAGGTTTCCTTATCAACAGTCGTTTTTCATTTATTTTATTTTCTTCTTTATTTTTGTTCGCTGTTCTTTTGATTAGCACAAAAGTAAACGCTTATTATACAAATTGCAGAAATTTTATTTAAATATATGCAAACCAAACGCTGCAAGTCTGCGCTTCGAGAAAAATTTAAAATTCAAAAAGCCGGATAGCGATATCGGCTGCAACTCTGGACTTCCGAGACAAAATAATGGACACGTAATCGTTTAGTTCTAAAGAACTTCATTAAAATAACCACGAGGGATAAAATGTTAGAATCGTTAATAAGGATATTAGAATGAGAAAAGGAATTGCGTCAAAATGCAAATCCAAAGAATGATTGTGAAAAATTATTTGTGAAGGTTCTAAGGGGCTTTAGGGTTAATTTGCAGCCATTGGACTCAGCTGACCTGATATGAATGAATAATTAGTCAAAGATTTTAGTTGAATTTCTCAGAGGAGTAAAACATGCAATATCTGTCCCAAAATATTTGGTACATTTGCATATAAATTCACTACGTTATGTAACAATAATTATGGGACAGGATTAGTAAAACATGCAATATCTGTCCCAAAATATTTGGTACATTTGCATATAAATTCACTATATGTAATGTAACAATCATTTTGGGACAGGATTAGTAAAATATGCAATCTCTGTCCCAAAATAGTTGGAACATTTGCATATAAATTCATTACATGAAATGTAACAATTATTATGGGACAGAATTAGTAAAAAATGCAGCCTTTGTTACGATTTTTGTGGCCATTTTTAGGCTTCAAACGACAGCACTTTACAGTGGAGATCCCTGTGTTAAGCAGAGCGCGATCTTTAGTGAAGAAAACTTTGGTTGTTCTTTGGTGTCCCTTAATGTTGGGTATGGTCCTTTGGTTGTTTCTCGGTGTCCCTTAGGGTTGTGCATGATCCTTTGATTTTTCCTTGGTGTCCCTTAGTGTATGATCCTAACTAAAATACCCATGAGGGACAACATGTTAGAATCGTTAATAAAGATATTAGAAAAGGAATTGCGTAAAAATGCAAATCCCAAGAATGATAAAATATAAAATGTAACAATAAATATGGTTCAATCATTTACCGATTTGTCGGACGAGTATCCTCATCTTGGTTGTTTTACTATTATACTCTCAACTGTTCGGCCGTTGTACACTCTGGCCTTCTTTAGATACATTAGCAAGAATATGCGGAGGGTGTTGCAAGATGATAACGGTCGTACAATTAAGGAACACGAGTATCAATATATAGATTGTATTTGATCTTGGACAATTTGGACTGTCTCATTTTAACCATAGTGTGTTGCAAGATGATAACGGTCGTACACCTAAGGAACACGAGTATTAATATACAGACCAGAAAGACTACTACTACCACTACTACTACTAGGTGTCCATTGTTTGATTCCGTCTTTGGTTGCGTCTTACCAACTGACTATGGGGATGTTAAAGTCCTTCGGGTTTCTCTTAATGTTGTCTTTGTACCTGAGCTTTGATCTACCGATTCCACGTGATCCCTCTCTCAGTTGAGAGTACAGAAACTCCTTTGGCAGTCTGTCGCCCCCAAGTCTGTTTAAGTGGCCAGCCCATCTCAGGTTGCGTTGGACAAGTATTTTGTACATGCCAGGGAGTCCAGTTCTGTTCAGGATGGTCATGTTTGAAACATGTTGCCACCACCTGTCATTTAATATACTACGCAAGTGACACATGAAATAGACATGTAACTGGTATATATAGCACTTCGCAAGATTATATATTTGCATCTGGGTGATCTGATTGGTTGCTGGTCACAGTGTTGGTATAGTGCTAAATAAATATCCATCATTCTTCATTATGCTCCTAGCAATGCGGGGACTGTAAATAAACAAGAATTAAGACAAATTACGATAATAAGAATTATGACAAAAACAGAAAAATAAGAATTACGACAAAAAAAGGTTTCATGTTTTTTTCTTTCGAATGGAAAAAATAAATAATAGATAAAAAGACTACTACTACTAGGTGTCCATTGTATTGATTCGGTCTTCGGTTGCGTCTTACCAACTGCCTATGGGGATGTTAAAGTCCTTCAGGTTTCTCTTGATGTTGTCTTTGTACCTGAGCTTTGGTCTACCGATTTAGCGCAATGGGACACGACTATCAAAATATAGATGGCCAATTATTTAGCTGAGGTGACGACACTCATAGGAAATAAGAATTCGGCGGATAAGCAACACCAGATAATAAAATTTCTATTATTACATTTAATCTTGGACGATTTAGACGGTCTCATTTTTTACCAGAGTGTGTTGCAAGATGATAACGGTCGTACAATTAAGGAACACGAGTATCAATATATAAATGATGATGATGATGATGATGATGATATTTTCTTTTTTTTTCTTATCTGATAGATATAAAACAGGTTTTGCATCTTTTAGCGAAGTTTTTTTTTCTTTTTTCAGGAAATCCATCCTAGAACTTTGGAATGATTGAAATGGTAACATCCTGGCACTTTCTTTTTTTTTTTTTTTGAATATTCATCACGAGTCAAAGAGTCGGTGAAAATAAACAGTTCTTTAATTCTATCTTTTATATTAATCATTAATTGTGTGTTACGCCCTGTCGTCACCTCAGATAAATAATGGACTCTTCCGTTTTGATTGTGAGGAAAGAAATTTGGGTGGCAAAGACTGCTATCATCTGCTAAGATCTGCTAGTCATCTCTTGGTGTTGTAGTTGTCATAGTAAAAATTAACTTTATATGTATTTCATTGGTTGGTTGATTGGTTGGATTTTACGGCATGTCAAGTAATAGCAGTAGTAGTAGTA
>JALAJA010001468.1:15000-24071 GCA_023376005.1 Doryteuthis pealeii | reverse complement strand
TATATATATATATATAATATATATATATATATATATATATATATATATATATAAATATTTTAGAAAAAACTAACACATGATGTTAAAATTCGCTGACAGAAATCTGTTACGACCTTTATTGAAGTGGTCTTCATCAAGAGCGAGTTGTGTATGATAGAGAGAACGGTGTGAGTGGACCGTTATAAGACGAAAGTGGTACAGATGAAACGTTCAATATTATAGCCGGAATTTTTATTTTTTTTTATTTAAATTTTTTTTTTAAATTTTGAAAATGCATATTATGTTTTGAAATAAAATAAAATAAATTTTATTTTATTCTATTAAATCAGAAGCATTATAGTCCACAAAGAAAACTCAAAAGAGTTTGATGTAAATATGTATAAAAATGTATAAGAAAGTATCAAAAAGTTCAAAAATCCCAGCATCGCAGACCACGATATTCACCGGATAAGATGTAGAAATCCTGGTATTTTTGTTTTTTTAAAAGACAATATGAAAAATGACTGGAAGTGAATCCGACAGTGTGAAATAAATATTTTTGAAAAAACAAACACATGATGTTAAAATTTCTTTGTGGACTATGATGCTTCTGATTTAATAAAATAAAATTTATTTTATTTTATTTTCAAAACAGAATATGCATTTTCAAAATTTAAAAAAAAATCTTTTTTTTTTTTTAATTAAAAAAAAAGAAATGCCGGCTATAAAATTGAACGTTTCGTCAGCACCACTTTCGTCTTATAACGGTCCACTCATACCGTCTCTCTATCATACACACCTCGCTCTTGATGAAGACCACTTCAATAAAGGGTCGAAACAGATTTCTGTCAGTGAATTTTAACATCATGTGACTGGTTTTTCTAAAATATTTATTTCACACTGTCGGATTCACTTCCATTCATTTTTCATATATATATATATATATATATATATATATATATATAGAGAGAGAGAGAGAGAGAGAGAGATTTCAAAAAGGAACTTTGTTTTTATTTGGTTTTGGTTTCATGGTTTAACACAAAACATAACCCGATCTAACCTTTCCCCCTTTACTTTTTCTTTGATTAATGGCATATCAACCATCGTAGGTTATTTAATGCCAAAATCACAACCGTAGAAGAACAATCTCATAACTATATAATGTGTATGTGTGTGTTATTATTTCTTAACAAAAAAAAAATACAAAAAGAAAATATGAGATGAAGCGTATGTATAGTACAGGGATTTGTGTGGTAAAGTTAGGAGCTGATTATATGTGTGGCGCTCCAATGCACAGAATAAACAAAAAACTGCTATAAAATCTCAAACATGAAGACACTGTCTGTGTTAATGCATGAGTGTGTGTATGTATATGTGCATCTCTTTGAGTGAATGTCTTAATGTGTGTGTGTGTGTGTGTGTGTGTGTCCTGTGTGTGCGTGTGTGGTTATGTGTTTTTGTGTGTGCGTACGTGTTTGTGAGTGTGTGCTTACACGTGTGTGTGAGTGTAGGAGGTTGAGTGTGTGTGGGTGATTGTCTGTGTGTGAGTTTTTGTATATATATATATATATATATATATTTTAAAATATATTTAAAAAACTATTTCGTTTACCTGATGAATGTTTTTAGCAGGAAACCATTGGTAGTAATATCGTTCCCAAATAAATGAATAAAAGCTAAAACTTTTATTTGTCACTTCATTCAACTACACACACACACACACACACACACACACACACACACACATATATATATATATATATATATATATATATATATATATATATATATATATATATATATATATGCGTGTGTGTGTGATTATTTCTCGGCAAAAACACAGAGTATGGTAAAGTAAAGAAAGAATGAAATCAAAGAAAAAATAAGGATATGGAAAAAGAAAGAAAGAAAGAAAGAAAGAAGAAAGTAAAAGAGGTTGATGTGGATAAAAAAGAAAGAAAGACAAATGAAAGAGAAAGTAAGAAAGAAAGAATGAAACAAAGAAAGGAAAAAGAAAGAAAGTAAAGAGGTTGATGAAGAAGAAAGAAAGAAAGAAAGAAAGAAAGAAAGAAAGAAAATTAAAGAAAGCGGAAAGAAAGTCGAAGAAGGAAGAAACGGCGTTATATGAGAAAGAAAGAAAGAAAGAAAAGAAAGAAGAAAGAAAGAAAGAAAGAAGAAGAAAAGAAAGAAAAAAAAGAAATAAAGAAAACTAAAGAAAGAAGAAAGAAAGAGATATAGAAGAAGAAAGAAGAAAGAAAGAAGAAGAAAGAAAGAAAAAGAAGAAAGAAGAAAGAAAGAAAGAAAGAAAGAGAAGGCGATATATAAAAAAAGAAAGAAAGAAAAAAAAAAAAGAAATGAAAAGGCATTATATAAGAAGAAAGAAAGAAAGAAAAGAAAGAAAAGAAAGAAAAAAGAAAGAAAGAAAGAAAGAAAGAAAAAAAAGACAAAAGAAAGAAAGAAAAAGAAGAAGAAGAAAGAAAATGAAAGAAAGAAAGAAACTCAAAGAGAGTTAAAAAAAACAAAACAACTGTTGCTCTAAAGAGAGTGAAGTGTGTCGTAAAATGTGAATGGGATTTTGTGAAACTGAGAGTCGCGGAAAGAAGAGAGTCGGCAATTTCGACTGTTCGTTCCCGCCTCTTTTCCTTTTGGAGATGACAAAAGATTTCCATACGGTTGGATGGGGAAATTTCTTATCGGAGTAAATCATGGGTAATGTTAATTGAAAACTATCGTTAATTAAAGTCAGTGAGTGGTGAGCGAGAGAGAGAGAGAGACAGAGACAGAGACAGAGACGGAGAGGGAGAGGGAGAGACAGAGACAGAGACAGGGAGAGGGAGAGGCAGAGAGAGAAAGTGAGGGAGGGAGAAGGACAGACAGACAGACAGACAGAGACAGAGATAATGAGACAGAGAGACAGAGAATGAGAGAGAAGGGGAAAGAGAGGGGAATAGAATGAGAGAGAGGGAGAGAGAGGGGAATAGAAGGAGACAGAGGCAGACGTAGACAGACAGAAAGAAAGAGAAAGAGAGAAAGAGGGAGAGAATGAGAATGAATAAGAGAGGGAGAGCATGAGAGAAAGAGAATGAGAGAGAGAGGGTGGGAGACAGAGACAGAGACAGACCGACCCAGAGAAAGAGAGGGTGAAAGAGGGAGAGAATGAGAAAGAATGAGAGTGGGAGAGTATGAGAGAGAGAGAGAGAGAGAGAGAGAACGAACGAAAGAGGGAGAATGAGAGAGAAAATAACAGAGAATGAGAGAGAAAGAGAGAGGGAGTGAGTGAGAGAATGAGAGAGAGAGAAAGAATAAAAGAAAGAAAGAAATAGAAAGAGAGAGGGGGAGATGTTGGAAAAGAAGGGGAAAAGACTCGTTAGGAACGGAGGATAATGGAGAAAAGGGAAAGAAGATGGGGAAAAGTAGGAAAGAAAATGGAAAGAAAAGAAGAAATGGAAAGAAAAGAAGAAAATGGAAAGAAAGAAAGAAAAGAGAGAAAAAAAGAAAGAACGGGTTGGATAGAAGGAGTGTAGGTAAAGACAGTGGGCACTGACATTAATTAGAAGGGAAAACAGCACGGAAGGAAAGGAAGGAAGAGAAAAAAAGAGAGGGGAGAAACAACAAAAGAAGGAAAAGAAGAATGAAGGAGTGTGGTAGGGAGATTAGAAGGAAGTGAATGAGGGGGCGGTAGGGAAGAAGGAAGGAAGTGCAGAAGAAAGAAAAGGAAAGAAGAAAAGAAAGAAAGGAAATAGGGTAAAATGATGGGAAGGAAACAGGAATAAACGACTGGAAGAAAGAAAGAAAGAAGAAAGAAAGAAAGAAAGAAAGAAAGAAAGGATGAGAATGTAAGTTAGGAAAGAGGGAAGAAAAAGAATGAAGGAACGGAGAAAATGGAAAAAGAAAAAAAAAGAAGAATAGCAATAAAGAAAGAAAGAAAGAAAGAACGAAAGAAAGAAAGAAAGGGTGAGAATGAAAGTTAGGAAAGAATGAAGAAAAGAATGAAGGAACGAAGAAAATGGAAAAAGAAAAGAAGTGAAGAATAACACGAAAGAAAGAAAGAAAGCAACAAAGAAAGAAAGAAAGAAAGTAAGAAAGAAAGGAACAAAGGAAGAAAGAAAAAAACAAACAAAGAAACAAAGAAAAAAAGGAACAAAGAAAAAAAGAAAGAAAGGAACAAAGAAAGAAAGAAAGAAAGAAAGAAAGAAAGAAAGGAACAAAGAAAGGAAGAAAGAAAGAAAGAAAGAAGACAAATAATAGATTTAGATAGAAAAGGAAAGAAAGAAATAGGAATGTAGGGAAGAATGAAAGAGATAAATAACATTTATTTATCTAAGTCTGCTCATATATGCAAATATATCTATCAATTTGTCTAGCTAATAACAAATCTGCTAATATCTATCAATATATCTATCTATCTATCTACCTATCTACCTATTCCATTTTTCTATCTATCTCATTCTATTTTTGTATATCTAGAAAGAAAGAAAGAAAGAAAGAAAGAAAGAAAGAAAGAAAGAAAGAAATATACTCAAAGAAAGACAGAAATTCAAAGAAAGAAACATGAATGAATAAAAGAAAGAAAGAAAGTCAAAGAGTCAAAGAAAGAATGAATAAAAGAAAGAAAGAAAGAAAAATGAATGAATGAAAGACAAAAAGTCGAAGAAAGAGTCAAAGAAAGTCAAAGAATGGAAGAAAGAAAGAGAGAATGAAAGAATGTCAAAAAGAAAGAAAGAAAGAAAGAGAGATACTCAAAGAAAGAAAAGAACAAAGAAATAAAGAAAAGAACAAAGAAATGAAGAAAGTCAAAGAAAGAAAGAAAGAAAGAAAGTCAATGAAAGAAAGAAAGAAAGAAAGAAAGAAAGGAACAAAGAAAGAAAGAAAGAAATTCAAAGAAAGAATGAAAAAAGAAAGGAAGAAATAAAAAGAAGAAAGAAAGAAAGAAGAAAGGAACAAAGAAAGGAAGAAAGTCAAGAAAGAAAGAAAGAAAGAAAGAAAAAGGAAGAATGAATGAAAGAAAGAAAGAAAGAGAGTCAGATAGATAGAAAGTATGAAATCAAAGAAAGAAAGAAAGAAAGAAAGAAAGAAAGAAAGAAAGAAAGAAAATCAAAAAAAGAAAGAAAGGACAAGAGAAAGTCAAAGAAAGAAAGAAAGAAAGTAAGAAAGAAAGAAAGAAAGAAAGATAGTCAATAAAAGAAAGTCAATGAAAGAAAGAAAGAAGGAAACAAAGAAAGAAAGAAAGAAATTCAAAGAAAGAATGAAAAAAGAAAGGAAGAAAGAAAGAAAGGAACAAAGAAAGGAACAAAGAAAGGAAGTAAGTCAAAGAAAGAAAGAAAGAAAATCAAAGAAAAAATGAAAGGAACAGAGAAAGAAAGAAAGAAAGAAAGAAGAAAGAAAGAAAATCAAAAAAAGAAAGAAAGGAACAGAGAAAATCAAGAAAGAAAGAAAGAAATTCAAAGAAAGAATGAAAAAAGAAAGGAAGCAAGAAAAAAAAGAAAGAAACAAAGAAAGGAAGTAAGTCAAAGAAAGAAAGAAAGAAAGAAAGAAATCAAAGAAAGAATGAAAGGAACAGAGAAAGAAAGAAAGAAAGAAAGAAAGGAACAAAGAAAGAAAGAAAGAAAGAAAGAAAGAAAGAAATCAAAGAAAGAAAGAAAGAAAGAAAGAAAGAAAGAAAGAAAGAAAGAAAGAAAGAAAGAAAGAAAGAAAAAAAAAGAAAGAAAGAAAGAAGAAAGAAAGAAAGAAAACCAAAGAAAGAAAGAAAGAATGAAAATCAAAGAGACAAAAAAGAAAGAAAGAAAGAAAGAAGTAGGCCTTTAATAATAATAAAAAAAGTTAATGATAAAAAAAAAGTCCAAAAAGAAAATTATCCGTTTTCAAAGAAATTAGCTGAATAAAGATTTCTTGGTTTAACAATAAAACTTTCTACTTACCAAATTATTCGGTCGACCAAGAAACTTTGATCAATCTTATTCTTTCTTCTTTTTACTTGCACGTGATGTGTTGCATTTTCACTAGGGAATTAAGTGCATTGACACACAAAGGAAATGATGCTGAAACATTTAGAATTATGCTCCCCACGTCTTGGGCAGCGCACTTACTCTCCTTCGTGAAACTCCTTCTATATTCTTCGAGAACCTCTTCCTTTCACTGTCACTCTGTCTCTTGAAACTTTTATCTGTTTCGAAAGACACACACACTGAAACACACACAGAGACACACACACATACACACACACACCCATACACACACACACACACATATATATATATTATCATCATCATCATCATATCGCGCAGTTGGCACGGATATCCATGACAGTCTCTCTCCATCCGTCCCTATCGCTCATCATTCTTTGGAGGTCCTCTATGCAGCATCCTGTATCCGCACAGAGCTTTGCTGGTCGGCCCACACTGGCGTGCCCATGTGCTGACTTCCACAGGAGGATGTCGCTTATGAGCTCGTCCTTGCTTCTCTAGCAGTGTCCTGCGTGTCTTGTCCGTCTTACTCGGATGGTTTGGGTGATATGTGGCAGGTGGCCGTACAGCTGCTTTCTCGTGGGATGCTGTTTCCACGTCTTGTTCAGGATCACCCGCAGCATTCTTGTGCAGCTCCCATCTAGTTTATTCTCTAGTCACTTCGTTAGGGTCCAGGTGGTGCAGCCATACAGCAGCACTGATACGACAACGGCCTGGAAGAACTGTCTCTTTAACTTGTCTGTGAGATTGGATTTCCATATGACCGATAGCATAGCATATATATATATATATATATATATATATATATATATATATATATACACGTCACACCATTTCAAAAGAAAATTAACGGCTAAAAAACGCCAAATCCGTTCACTTCGTTTAATTCCTTTTTTGCCCTCATATACAACATTTCACCTTTTTTCTCCAGACCGTCTGATATACCTTGAAAAAGGGTGAATGTTCACCCGAAATATCGGAATAGATTAAACCAGGAACAGAGCAACGGTTGAATATATAAAAATTCTGATTTTTGCTCTATTTTTCTTGATTTTGCTCTTTTTTCCAATGCTCCAAAAGACCAAACAAACAACGTTTACAAGAACATAAACACACACACACATATATATATATATATATATATATATATATATATAATTGCACCTTTATATAATATCACTACAACAATAAAACAACTGATTACGCCATATATACCTAATAAATACAGTATCAAGTCAACACAATAAATAATAAAAATAATACAAACCCATAAACGTAGTAATGGAATGATAGCCTCACTAGAGACAGAAAACTTATTTACCAACGTACCAGTTAAAAAAACAATAGAAATTATCATTAAAAAGATTTATAATAATCCATTGCTTCCCCCCCCCCCTAAAAGATAATCTCAACATACTGAAGAAAATATTGGTAATATTTACCACTGAATTCCCTTTTTATGACCACAAGGGTAATATATATATACAAAAAGACGGTGTCTCTATGGGATCTGTTCTTGGACCGATTTACAGTCAATTTTGTATATGTAATCTTGAAAACAACATATTCAATAGCAAAAAAAAAAACCACAAATATACATATATGTAGACATTTGAACAAATTTCTATTATGTCATTTACTACCCGACTCTAATTAATTCCTCATTTTTCGCCCTCTATTTATCTATAAAAAATCATCTGGACACCGCGTGCATTAAGACCGAAGCATGTTTATTTATTTCATTTTTTAAATACAAGTTTAGCATTATTACATTCCATCGCGTGAACCCGCTTTACGTTATATAAACGCTAAACAAGCCACCGTTTTTTTTAAATCTTAAGATTTTGACAGATAGATAGAAGTGAACAGAATGAGATAGATAGATATGGACAGAGTGAGACAGACATAGATAGATAGATGGATAGATAGATAGAATGATATAAATAAATGATAGATGTGAACAGCCTGATATAGATAGATATGTAAAAACAGAATGAGATAGATAGATAGATAGATAGATAGATAGATAGATAGAGAGAGAGGGGGGAGAGAGAGATATGAAAAGACAGAGATAGATATTATCAGACTGAGATAGATGGATAGATAGATAGATAGATAGATAGATGTGAACAGAATGAGATAGATAGATAGATAGATAGATATGAACAGAGTGAGATAGACATAGATAGATATATAGATAGATAAACAGAATGAGATAAATAGATGATAGATGTGAATAGCCTGATATAGATAGATTTATAAGCACAGAATGAGATAGATAGATAGATAGATATGAAAAGACAGACATAGATATGAACAGAGTGAGATAGACATAGATAGATAGATAGATAGGTAGATAGATAGATAGATAAACAGAATGAGATAAATAGATGATAGATGTGAACAGCCTGATATACATAGATAGATGAGAACAGAATGAGATAGATAGATAGATAGATAGATAGATAGATAGATAGATAGATATGAACATAATGAGATAGATAGATAGATAGATAGATATGAAAAGACAGAGATAGATAGATATTACCAGACTGAGATAGACAGACAGAAAGACAGACAGACAGATAGATAGATAGATAGATAGATATGAAAAGACAGAGATAGATATTAACAGACTGAGATATATATATAGATAGATAGATAGATAGATAGATAGATAGATAGATATATATATAGATAGATAGATAGATATGAACAGACTGGAATAGATAGATAGATAGATAGATAGATAGATAGATAGATAGATAGATAGATAGATTCGCTGGTTGATTGGTTGATTTGATTTCGCAACTTTGAAAATATCAAAGTTCACAGTGAAACTGAAGAGAAAGACTTAAAAGACTTCGATTTGAACAAGGGACAATAAGCTAATAGCGTCGTTAAACATTCTGTCGCTGTGTAATTCTTAATAGCACAAAAGAAATACTTGCCTTGAAAATCAGCATCTGAAATCCTAGCATGAAAGAGAAGAATATATATATATATATATATATATATATATATATATATATATATATATATATATATATATTCAAATCTGTGATACTGAAATAACAATAAATAGTAAATACGATAGGGTTTGTATATATATATATATATATATATATA
>JALAJA010001468.1:5000-12500 GCA_023376005.1 Doryteuthis pealeii | reverse complement strand
CCAAAGTTCAGTTCCGAGTACTTTCGGCACTTCGAAGTGCCATCATCAGGGGTGATGTAGTCCAATTCTTCTCCTTCCAGCTTCCACATTAATATATATTTTTTTTTTAATTGGAATACATCACCCCTGATGATGGCATTTCGAAGTACCGAAAGTACTCGGGAACTGAACTTTGGTGGACTTATCCACCAATTCCACCCAAACATTAAAAAGTTGGCCAGAAAATTAGAAAAGATCAAAATTAAAATTGTTAAACAGCAAATGTGCCTTTTGTTTAATTCTACATGTATAAATGAAATATATATATATATATATATGTGTGTGTGTGTGTGTGTGTGTGTGTGTGTGTGTGTATATGCGTGTATGTTGAGATGAAAAATAAGATTTACTCCACCTTTTCTTATCCGCTTTGATTTAAAACACCAAAGAATTTGCAATGACGAAACCGTTACTACTTATATACTAAAAAAAATTGTAATTTTCTATTATTGTTATTTTACTTTGTATCTAGAATAATAATCGATAGAGGACATATGTACATGGATAAACTCCTGGCCGAAACACGTGTCAGTAAAATAGAATTAAAATAAAAATAAAATCTATTTCCTCCATTCAGCATTTTCTTTATTTTTCATCTCAACACACACACACACACACACACACACACACACACACACACACATATATATATATATATATATATATGGACTCTCTCGTCATGAGTGGTCATTCAGTGAACAACCAACACAGTGATTTGTTTATAGTGGTGAAGGCTTGCGTTGGACCATTCCGCACTTTTTGTCACAGTCGATAGGAAAGAATAGGTTCATCAAGAAATGCCACGAACCCAATCAACGACCAACCTCAGGAATTTTGAATTCAGAGTTATCCCTCTCCTAGACTGGTTACCTACTCAAGGCTAAAGAGCCCAGTCTGCCCTACACACACACATATATATATATATATATGTGTGTGTGTGTGTGTGTGTGTGTGTGTGTGTGTGTAATATAGTAAAAATTGAAAAAACACAAGTTTTATCAACGAATAATGTTTAATAAGCCTTGGATGCAGTGTTTCGGTCTGTTTAAACAAACCTTAATCAGGGCTTCCTTTGGTTTAAGGATATAATAAATTATTAATGAAAACAAAAGTCTGCTAGCCTCTGCTTTTTGGTGTGTGGCTGATTTTGTTGGTCTTCAAATGCGAGGGCAAAAAAACATACTTAAAAACACTGGCTAACGTCAGCGTCTTAATTTCAAACTACGTGACATAATTCGTTAATGAAACCTATGTTTTTTCAATTTTTACAAATATTACATATTGTCGGATTTACTTCCACTTTTTCTTTATATATATATATATATATATATATATATGTATGTATTTCTAAAGAAAAAAGCTTAAAGACCGGGTATATAGTGATTATGATCCATTTCCACCCGTGGGTATCTGAGACCGTACGAGTTTGTTCAGATCAATTTCTTTATTCAATCTGGCAAACAATATAAATTCAGCTTACATTTATACATCTTTCTATATTCCCATTTATATATATATATATATATATATATATATATATATATATATATATATATATATAATAATAATAATAATAATAATAATAATAATAATATTCGAGGTTTAAAGAATAAACCCCGTCTCCCTTGATTTAGTCGTATCGATGGATCGTTTAACTACGGGCAAAGAGATGGACAATCGTTGGCGTGCTGGGTTCCATTTGGTTGAGGGGATGAGAATGACGACGAGGTGCTTACACTTAATTTTTGTTTCAATTCTGCTTGATTCTAAATAATATATAAAAAAAAAATAAATAAATAAAAAATTAGTTAATATAGAAATTAAATATTTTTTAATTAAACAATAAACTAATGCGTTCTGTGTTTTTATTGGTCAGTATGATTTGATAATTTAAATGATTAATGTGGTTAGTAGTATTTATTGGTCTTGCTCCTTTTTCTTCTTCAGTCAGATTTTAGCCCTGAAGAGCTTTATGCGAAACTAATAGTAGGTTCGTCTGACTCAGTAGATATCCTTATTACTTGGCTCTACTTAGGTATCGAGCACTTTTTACAAATTAGCTTCTCCTAGCGGTTATATGAATATATATATATCTTATATACATATATATACATATAAATTGTTTTTTTCTTTTGGCCAAATACTATACCAATAGATTATTTTTTGTTGGTACGAATATCTTGGTCTTTTCTTTTTTTCAAAAATTTTTTTCTTCCTGGTTGATGTTTGGTAGTATATTTTTACAATCAAACTCTCTGCCGGGTTTTTACTCTCCGCAAGGATCTACCAACACGCTTGGTATATTAAATTATATATATATATATATATATATATATATATATATATATATATATATATGTAAAATGAACTGGAAGTGAATGAATTTTCAACATATATATATATATATATATATTATATATATATATATATATATATATATATATAATTGTGTATGTTATGTTCTTGTGAATGTTGTTTTTTTTTTAATCTTTTGAAGCATTGGAAAAAAGAACAAAAACAAGAAAAATAGAACAAAAATCAGAAATTGTATATATTCAACCGTTGCTCTGTTCCTGGTTTAATCTATTCCGATATTTTGGGTGAACATTCACCCTTTTTCAAGGTATATCAGATTATCTGGAGAAAAAAAATGAAATGTTGTATATGAGGACAAAAAAGTCATTAAATGAAGTGAACGGGTTTGGGTTTTTTTAGCCATTAATTTTTTTTCGAAATTGTGTGACGTAACTCATCCGAAATACGATCATGGTAATCGTTCGAAATTCGGCATGACTTTGATTGTGAAAGTCATGCGCAACTTAAAGAAAATTAAAGAATTGAAAAATAATAATAAATAAATAAAAAATTTAAAAATGATATTACGTCACAGCATTATATATATATATATATATATATATATATATATATATATATATATATTATTTGAAGTGTTCTCCTGGGTCCAACGGGAGAAAATTAAATATCTTATAAAAAAGTTCCGCAAAATGTTTTTTTTTTTTTTAATTTATATATATATATATATATATATATATATATATATATATATATATAAACCAAGAAAAAGGTTAAAATTCGAGGTATTTATACAACTTATGAAGAAACTTATATCAGAGTAAAAAAATAAAATAAAATTATTTAAATGCATAGCCGTTCATATATATATATATATATATATATATATATATATATATATATATATATATATAGTCGGGGCGGCCTAGTGTCGCTATGAACCAGATAGTGAGGGAGTCTATCCCCTTTTAACTAACGCTAGACTAAGGAGATTGTTTTTTTGCGTCTGAGGTGGGTCGCCACACCTACCACCAGCTCCTCACTTTACCGCACAAATCCCCTGTGCTAATTTGCGAGGGCCGGTATCGAACTAGGACCTTGTGGTTTCTAGCCGAACAATCTTAAGACTGAGCTTACCTATATATATATATATATATATATATATATATATATATATGTGTGTGTGTGTGTGTGTGTGTGTGTGTGTGTGTATGCATATATATATATATATATATATATATATATATATATAATATATATATATATACGGTTAATTTAATATTATTGACAAAGGAAAATAACTTATTACCTTCTATAATTTTAAATAATTTATTTTATTATGTTATATCTGTTTTGAATTTAAGATATCACAAACAAACCCCTTCACTAATTAACTATGTTCATATTTTTACTTTGTTTCCAAAGAAATAAGTCCAAGGTGGACACTTTTATGGTAACAATTTTAAATAATATAATATACCTATAATAATTATATTTATCTTTATATATAGTAAATTCTTTAAAACGTAATACCCTCTCAAATTACGGTCAGTCTAGAGCTATTAATATAAGGAAAAATAACTCTTCGCCATTTATAATTTAAATATTTAATTTATTATATTTAATCTATTTGAAATTTAAAAATACACATAAAATATAGTTTTCTAAAATTATTCATCAATCTTTCTAATATATAATTAAAGATAATCTTTTTATTTATTTACTGATCTATCTAATTAATTTAATATATTTTATTTTATTTTAAATAAATTCTTCTATTTGACCGTTTTATTTTGAATTCAAGATAGTTACAATGTAGCAATATTCACCGGAAGTTAACCAGACAAGATTATATATATATATATATATATATATATATATATATATATATATATATATATATATATATAAGAAAAATTCAAACCCATTCTCAACAGATATTACAAAGGTAAGAGACGGATTTTATCTTCTCTAATAATTTATAAAATAATTATATTAACTTGATGCTTCAAAGGAGTCTAATAATAGATGAGAAAAACTTTCTATCAGGGACCCCACTCTCAAAAAGTGTTTTAATACTTTTGAGAGGGGTCCCTTGGAAAGGATTTTTTTATTTATCTCCATCATTTCATTAATTTTTATTTCATCCATTCATTCATCTTACCATTAATTTTTAACTATATATATATATATATATATATATTATATATATATATATATATATATATATATAATTTTGTGAACATATATATATATATATATATATATATATATATATATATATATATGAAAAGTAAATACACACAGAAGCAATGTGTTTATGATATGGCTTTTTTTTAGCCGACAATTTTTGGGAGAATATGTGCTTAATTGTACTTAACTTTCAAAATTAGGTACGACTTCAATTAAGCACATATACTCACAATATATATATATATATATTCATCGAATTTTGCTCCACCTTTTTCACTGTAGTAGCATTAGTAGTTAATTCTGAATGTGCTTAATATATTTCCTAAAATATAGAGCATTTATAGATGTAGATAAAATGTTTTTCTCCCTATCACACTTTTGGTGTTCAAGGTACACCTTCTTCGGGAGAACTACAACAATATAACTACCTATATATTTTTTAGTTCTCCTGAAGAACGTGTACATTCAACACCGAAAGAGTGATAGGGAGAAAACCTTTTTTACAAGTAATATATATACTATATATATATATACTATAGTGTGAGATTGTCACTGTTTCAGCTTTTACTGGAACGGTGTGCCAAACGTAGTATTATTGGTAGAGTGCTCAATATAGAATAGAGCTGTTACATAATATAATAAAATAAATATATAAAGGTTTTACATGAACTTGTTTCAAATTTGAAACAAATTTACCTGATGATTGTTGACGCATGAAACCAAAATGGTTGTGACTGTTCCTTTGTCATCAAATAAATAGATACGTAAAACCTTTATATATTCATTTATATATATATATATATATATATATATATATATATATATATATATATATATATATATATATACTGATAGCCTCTTAATAATGATGGTACGGTGTCACCATTTAGGAAAAGTATTCAATACCCTAGTTACATAAATATAGGTTCTAATCATACCAGGGTAATATTAGTTTCAGATTGTCCACTAATTCATATGATAGGCACATTTTTAACCAAGTTAATTATGATTATTAATAGGAACTAAAAAAGTCAGCTGGATTATAAAACCCCAAATTAAATAAACAATATAAATGGTAGGAGGAAAAATAATGCGAAACAGATTCTTTGGTTCACACTATCTTATAATAATGCAGTGGCATAATAATAATAAAATAATTTAGGTAAGAAATTCTACAAAATATTAAAAGAAGAACCCCCTCAAAATATATTATATAAGATATTTAATAAGAATATGGTTAAACTTAGTTATAGTTACATGCCAAATTAATAAGAGTAATACTAAAAATTAAGTAAAACACAGAAAAGGGAATACCCTAAATGTAATTGTACTGATAAAACTAAATGTCCATTAGAAGGAAAATATCAGTATGAATGTCTATTATATAAAGTAGAAGTTTAATTAATTAATTAATTAATAATTAATTAATTTAAGTTTAATTAATTTAAGGAATTAATGGCCATAAAAATGATAAAAGGGTTTATTTAGGTTCAGCTCAAGAGGTATTCAAAATTATATAAAATGAAATGATGAAAAGAAGGAAAGAAATAAAAAAAAGAGTGAGAGAGGGGTAAATCTAGATTATTATACTTTTTACATATTGAACAACGCAATAGCTCTTAAGTAAACATATCAAACAATGTAATGATTAAATTATCATGCTATGATATATTCACAGAACCTGGATGGCTATATATATATATATATATATATATATATATATATATATATGTGTGTGTGTGTGTGTGTGTGTGTGTATGTGTGTATGTGTGTGTGTGTGTGTATGTAAAATGAAACTGGAAGTGAATCCGATGGTATGTTGAAAAAATAAAGGAAAGAAAGTATAGAATGGATAGAATAGGATATTTTAATCAATATTACTTACACGTGTTTTGGTCAGGAGTTTATCCATATGTACATAATTCAAACTATTATTATTTTTAAATAACCAAATTAAATGAGATAATAATAATAGAAAAAATGTAGAAATGTTCCGCACACAATATTTATATATATATATATATATATATATTTATATATATATATATATATAGTCATCCACAGACACTATGTTTCGACATTTCACCTCTTTTCAGTGCGGCTAGACTTTTTTATTTTTAACCGGGAGCGAAATTCAACGGATTTTTCTTCAGTACAATTCCTTACCCCCATCAGCCGTCAGCAGCTACCAGTTAGAAGCAGAATGTTAACTGATAAATATATACATAGGTATATATGTTACGGTCACTAGAGAGCTCAAATCCGTAAATAACTGCAAAAGTACTTTTAAACATGAAAAGTATAAACGTAACACAACTTTAGCAAATTATATATGGGAAATAAAATAAAAATCAGGCGAAAACCCTATTTTAAAATGGGCAATAATAAAAAAAATCCCTAAATATATGATTTCTTAAGCGGAGTTTAACAGGTTTGAATTCAGAGTTTTCATTCTCCTAGACTGATTGCCTAACCAAGGTTAAAGAGCCCAGTCTGCCCTACTATTTATCCATAGCTGGAGGGAGAGTAGAATTCATACCTTTCCCAAGGGTATTAGTGCTAAGTGAAATGCAATTACCATGTCCAGGATTTGAACTCGGGGCGACGAGCCCATTTCCCATGACTTTAACCATTACACCACGCGCTTCCCTAAATATAAGGCAGAGAATAAAGTGTGTTTATTGTGCATGGGGGAGAAACTCGAATGTCGTTCCCCAATGATACCTGCATCGAAAAAATAAGAGGAGAAACTCGAATGGCGAGGTATAATACTGAAATTACTGAAAATTTTAATTTACGTGAACCGCAAAGCAAACAAACTTAATAAAAGAACAAGATGACTGAAACCTTCTTTTTCGTTTACAAAACTTTTGTCGTTCCCCAGTGATACCTGCATCGGAAAAATAAGTTCGAAAAAAGTTTCGGGTTACCCATACCACATTTTTAACTTTGATT
>JALAJA010001467.1:0-14900 GCA_023376005.1 Doryteuthis pealeii | reverse complement strand
AAAGAGAGAGTTCAAACCGTGAATCTATTTGTTAAATAGTCGTGGTTAGTCGCACATTAAAAAGGCCCTGTGTCATAGCCCGCAACATAGGATGGGAGGTAAATAACTGGTATTTATAGGGAGAAGACTGTTGTGTGTATGCGTGAAGTGTGAACGGTCTGTGTGTTTTTGGGGGGATATGATGCGGTGGGCATCGTGTATCGCTGAAGAGAAATAAATTAGATTGAAGAAATCCGCCGCAGCGCCCCTACCAGCATCAAAAGCCATTCAGTCTTGCCCGGTTCCTGCTGTGTAAGTGAATACAACTTGTGAAGTTGCCATTGTTTCTCAAGCCAGTCACAGGGCGCAATGCTTTGTTCACGTGATGCAACGGGTGTATCGTCGCTAGAAATATATGTAATTAGACAACCCCAGTAGTAGATAATGGAGGTGCGTTTCATTTGCGTTAATAAAATTGTTATCCACCTTTAAAGAGGTTATTAAAGGGACCCAAAAACATTGTTCGGCCTATTGTCAAATTGAAAATAAATTAAAAAGAAATGGTTAGAAAAAAATAAATAAAACAAATTGAAATTGGTTGCAGAATTCTTTAATGAAATATTTACTATTTCTCTATTTAGAGTAATCTATATATATATATATATAATATATATATATATATATATATATATATGTGTGTGTGTGTGTGTGTGTGTGTGTGTGTGTTGTGTGCATCGAAAAAATACATTGGGATTTTTTACGTGCTTTTGTGTGTGTTGTGTATGTGTTTTTTGCGCGCAATGTGTGTATATATTTTACGATAAATGACATCGGAAAAACTCAAAAGTTGTGTGTGTGCGTGTGTGTGTGTGTGTGTGTGGTGTGTTTGTGTGTGTGTGTTGTGTGTGTGTGGTGCAATGCCGGGAATGCATATTCATTAAGAAGGATGTTTGTTTCAAGTAATGGGAGAAAAATTTCTTTAGCTTTTGAGTTGCTATGTCGGTTTATTAAGTAAGGGCTATTAGGGGGAAAGATATATATATATATATATATATATATATATATATATATATATATATATATAAACCGTTAGGATTGTCTAAAGCTACTGTAAAAGAGCTTCAATACTATGTCATACAATATCTATTTCTGGAAATATACCATTTCACGAAGATACATTGCCACAAAAAACAGCCCATATAATTATTTAACCTCGCATCCAAGGTAATGGGCGTATGACACAAGGTCGTTTAATGTGGGACGCACCTTTACATTCCGACTCCTGGTATGGCAGGTGCAGAAATTCCGTAGATCCAGTAGGCATTCCACTTCAAGGGGTGTCTCGGGCACTTGACAACCCTGGGATCATGCCTGTTAATTACATTAACACACAGTCCCGAGGCCCATGCTGTATTTTACCAGGTACCCCACGTGTACGAGTTAGGCACAAGGCCCTGATTTATGTGGGACACCCAACGAACCGAAGCTCATGGGTGGCGGAATGCAAAAAATGCGTGGTACCGTTGGCATTCCTCAAGGGGGTGCATGCCAAGGCCTGGCCAATAAACCCAGCCTTGCCCTTTAATCGAGGGGACGCGGTGTTGCCTTTGGAGGTTGGCCCTCTGAACCAGCCATTAAATTTCATTAATAGACCCAGTCCACGAAGGCCCATGTTATAGTATTGCCTCTCATCCCACTTATGAGCGCTAGACCCAAGGTTCGTTTTTATGTGGGCGCATAAAAATTCCGTCGACCCTTCGGATTCCCACTCAAGGGGGGTGCCCAGGCACTGGGAAATAAACCCAGCCCTGTCCCTTTAAATCAAGGGGGCAGGTATTGCCTGGGGTGATAGCCCCCTGGGATCGACGCTGTTAATTTACATTAACAAACACAGGCCCCAAAGGCCCAATTTATAAAAATCCTGAGATATGTGCTATGTATCATTATGATGAAATAAATGTTTACATAGTATAATGGTTTGCCTTACATTTGAACATATATGCCGCCTAAATTCATTATTATTAATTAATCAATTTTTAAAATTAGGTATTACTTCAATTAAGCACATATCCTCCAAATAGTATATAGTGTTGAGAAATTTGCATAACAGTTTTTATAAACTGTGATTAATAAATAAATTATTTGGTGTTATTGATTTCTAATATTATTGTTTATTCTCAAAACGTATTAACAAGTATCCTATGTTCATATTGAAATTAATTAAAATAATTTTTATTCTACATATTTAATTATATTAAAACTTAAATAATACTTGTTGCCTGGAGGGCACATATTCTTGCTAGTATATGACATTCATATTACACACACACACACACACACACACACACATATATATATATATATATATTATATATATATATATGAACAATAAAACTTTGAAACAAGTCAACATGTCCTCAAATGCCTATAATTTCCCACGTATCCCCGTTCCCACTATTATCCCACCCCTTCTCGAAACTCGTGATCCACTCCCACAAAATCTCTACTGCATCGTTCGTTTGAACAACTACCAATTCCTACTACCTCCACTGCCCAATTCCTACTCTAACTGCTCGTTTTCTTTAAACGAGACACGCACGAAACATACATCAGTTTCAACCTGAAGATTGGCAGATTGACATGCCGAAAGCGCTCGTAGTGACACCTTGGTGGAATACTACACAAGTTCCACCCTGACGTCCTAGCCTTTTGCAAAGAAATGGAAATGAAGATCACTATAGTGTATCTCGGCAAGTATTTATATAAGTAAGTGTCGCATATATAATATATATATATATTATATATATATATATATATATATATCATACGAATTTATATATATATTCGTAATTATGTATACTATATGATATTCGTATTATAATAAATATATATATATAAATATATTTTTAAATATATATATATATATTATATATATATAATATATATAATAATAAATAATTATATATATATATTAATATTCGTATTAATATATATAATATTCATAGTATATATATATATATATATATAATATATATATATTTTATATATATAATATTCGTATGATACATATATAATATTCATTGTTATATATGTATATGATATATTTATATATATATAATTTTCATAGTATATATATATAATATTCCATAGTATAAATTATATTATATAATTATATATATATATAAATATAAATATGGGGTGTGTGTGTGTATGTGTGTGTGTGTGTGTGTGTGTGTGTGTGTGTGTGTAACTGTGGAAAATAAGCAGAAACAAATATAAATATTGAAAAAAAAAAGAACTTTGTTGACAGTGAAACAGAGGTAGAGATCAAATTCTATAAAAAAAATTAATAATAGAGAAAATAATGAAGCAAATATTTTCTTTTTTGTCGAATTGGTTTTGAATATTTAACGAGATTGTAAGGCATCAAAGTACATTGTAAAGCCGGAAGGTGTCCAAAAAGGGCGGGAAAGCGATTAAGGAAATGTCAGAAAGAACCGCCATTAAAAAATGAAATGATGAAATAAAGTAAAAAAAAAAAAACAACAAAAACCAAAAAAAAACAAAAAACACACTCGCACTCAGATATAAAGGTTGATATCGATAGATAAACAAAATTATTTGTCGGCGTATCTCATATAAAATGACCAGGGGGAGTTAGACATGAAGGAAAGGAAGAAGAAGAAAAAAGAGAATGATATAATCAGAAAGTAATTTCTTTTTACTGGAGGAAAAAATGTAAACGGGATATTTGAGAACTTAAAAAAATAATAATTAAAATCATTTGTATCTGATATTGAAAATATGAATTTATTTTTTAAAAGTTCACTGTGTAAAATGTTAAGTATAAAAAAAAACAAAAACTTTATATTACAAATGTTTAAATGTTTTCTGGCTCTAATGAGTCGTTTTCTATGGCCTAAGTGCTTATTTTTAAAATTAAGAGCATTAGGACACTGACGAACACGATCTTCCTTCAACAGATTCGACTAATCTATAATATAATAATAATAAACAAAAACCACAACAACAACAGCATAATAATAATAATAATAATAATATAATAATAATAATAATAATAATGAAAATAAATACCTGACCTTGCCGTGAATTGAAAAAGCTGTGGAAAGGGAGGGCTGAAAGTGGATACCATTGTGTTGGTTCATTGGAACGGTACCCAAAAAAAAACTTGGAAAAAAAACTGGAGGATCTGGTAAATCAGAGAAAGATTTGAAAGACTCATGAACAACTGATTTCTGCAAATCGGTCGGCTTAGAATATTTAGAAGAGTCCTGGAGACTTGAAGGAGACTTGTTGCCCCACTCAGACGTCCAAGTGGAAATACCATCAGCCTAAACGCTGGTATGAAAAACTCAAAAGAAGTGAAATAGAGTGATGACTGTAAAACCATATACTTCTGGTGCGAAATGGTTAGCAAACTAGGACAACGAGTTATACAAAACTAAACAACGGACTGGGTTGGGAAGGTGATCCACTGGGAATTATGCAAAAAATTAAATTTTGACCACCACAACAAATGGTATAAAATGCATAAACCAGAATCTGTTTCTTGAAACGAAAGCATAACAATTCTCTGGGACTTTGAAAATTAAAAACGGATCACCTTATCCCAGCAAGAAGACCAGACCTAGCTGTTGGAAATAAACAAAAAGAAAGAACTTGTCAACGTGTGATTTTGCAGTGCAGCAGATCACAGGGGTGAAGCTAAGGAAAATGAAAAAAAATGGACAAGATAATATGGACCTTGCCAGAGAAGTGAAAGTTATGGAACATGAAAGTGAAACTGGTGTACCAATTGGTGAGTTGGTGGCAACTTGGGAACAGTCCCCAAAAGATTAAGAAAAGGGTTTGGAAAGTTTGGATATCAAAGGGAAGGATTGAAAACCATTCCAGAATGACCTGCACTAACTGCCTGCAATCTGCAGAATAATCAGAAGAGTCCTGAGACCTGAGTAGACTTGCTGTCACTCAAGACCCAGGGAAATACCATCAGCTAAATGCCTGGGTGTGAAAAAAATAAGCGTTCGTCCACTATTATAATTTTACAATACCAATTTTGCGATGTGTCAAACCGCACAACGGAATAGCAGAGATAGGAGCGCCGAGAGCTGGCGATTTTGGGAAAGATGAAGTTCTCCTGGGAATTTTTGCAATTGGTTCAAAAAACTAACAAAACTACGCACGACTGGGTTGAAATGTCATCCACTGGTAATTGGTGCAAGTCATTAAATTTTCACCATGGAATAAATGGTACCAGCACAGACCAGAATCTGTCCTAGAGAATGAGACGCATAAAATCCTTTGGGACTTTGAAATACAGACGGATCAATTAAACCTGGATATGAGACCAGACCTAGTGTTAATTAACAAAGACTTGTCATCTCGTCGATTTGCCGTCCCGGTGGATTACAGAGGGAGGTGAAGAAAACGAATTGATAGATAAATACCTGGATCTTGCCAGAGAGCTGAAAAGGCTGTTGAACATAAAAGAAAAAGTTTACACCAATTATATAATTGGGACCCTTGGAACAGTCCCTAAGGATTTGGAAAGTGAATGAACTGTAAATCAGACGAAGAATCGTGATCATTCCGAACCACAATATTGTTAGGAATCGGCTAGAATATTCAGAAGATAGTTGAACTACCTGCTTGTACGGGTTAGAAAAATTATCATGGAGATAAATAATAATAATAATAATATAATAATAATAATAATAATAATAATAATAAAAATTGTTGTGGGTTTTTAAGGTAAAATAAGACCAAAGACTGGTAACATGTATCAAATGTATTGAACAAAAGGAGTAGAAATTTACAGCAAAGAAAGTGGAGATTGTGTCCGACCAATGCAGTTACGTGCTGACTCGCATGTTTCGTTTCAAGCCACAATTGTTCCTATTACTTATAGTAGCCGTCGGCGCATTCCATTTATGTCCATAGGTTATATCACCTATACAACAACAACAACAACAACAACAATAATAATAATAATATAATAATAATAATAATAATAATAATAATAATAAAGGGCCAGAGTGAAAATGAAAGAAAGTAAAAAGATAATCAAATACTTTGATCTTCCCAGAGAGCTAAATAGAATCTGGAGACCTGAGGATAATTTTTTGAAAACTTGTTTTGAAAATCGAATAGGCAAGAAACTGTTAGTTAACAAGCCGCTTTGATTTCATGTCCTCGCTACCCTAACTTACATTACATACACTATAAATAGAATTGAACACTCTTTACTTATAGATATAGCAAACTATATTATCAATATCAATATCTATATCTATATATATATATATATATATATATATGTATATATATATATATATATATATGTATATATATATATATAAATAACATCTCAATATATATATAGTTGCGTGCGTGTTTGTGTGTAAGACCAGTAAAACCGAATAATATGGAAGTTAAAACTTAATATATTTGCAGATCTTAAGTTCTACGTATTATACTTTGTTTCGTTTGATTTGTAAAACATTATATATATATATATATATATATATATATATATATAATATATTATATATATAGAGAGAGAGAGAGAGAGAGAGAGAGAGAGTGTGTGTGTGTGTGTGTGTGTGTGTGTGCGTGTGTGTGTGTGTGGTTGACATAAATAAGAAAACTCCAATATCCGTTTTATAAAACGCTAATTTTCTTCTAACCTAGAATATACAAAGATTTTATTTAATTATAATATTAGATAATCAAAAAGAATATTATTCGTTGTTATTTATCATCAGACTGTACAAAACTGAAATCAGTTCCCGTGAATATCAATATATATAATTTAAATTCATACAATTCATGTTTGTTTGTTTTTTGTTTTTTGGTGAATTCCTGTATTTATATTTTTGAGTTTTCAATGATGTAGAGTTTGGTGATAAATTATACCTCATCATATTACTCTCCTTAATATAATACATCACTAGAATAATAAAATCCTCATATATTTAGTTTTTAAAAGGCTTTTTTATTATTAAAATTGGTGGGCAATATTACATATGGACACTTCTGGAGAGCAAGGACGAACTCAAAAGCAATGTTCTGCTGTATACATATAGACAGACCAGCGTAGACGTAAGAATGAAAGAATTGATCATTGAGATCGGAGTTCCATATAATGTATAATCTATGTCTATGGCGGTCCATGCCTTTCCTGGGCGTGCATTAATATCATTCTCAGTAGATGAGATATTACTACCAAGGTATGTGAACTAGTCAACTAATTTCAGAGGCTTACCATCCAATGTGGAGAATTCTCCATCATGTTTTAAAAATCCGTTTTATCTTAGATCACATGGAGGCAAATCCTTCTTGCTGTCCTCTCTAGGTTATGCAGCATGGATTCCACTTGTGTGGGTGTGCCTGTTAGTAGCGTCATATAATCTGCGTTGTCCGCACCTCTAATAATCTCTGCGGGATATCGCCGTCTTTATGCCTTTTTTTAAGGTGAGGTCTTTTTATGGTATCTATTGATGTTCTGAGTACGTAGTCTAGTCATATCATGAAAATGTATAATACAAGGGTATGTCTTTGTAGGGCTCCAGCGAGAATATTAAGAAAATCTGTGTCACCATCGAGTAAACGGACCGTTACTTTTGTGTCTTTGTAGAGAATCATAATAACGGCAACAGTTTCTTTCGGGAATCCATATGCTAGTAGTATTTCCTCAATATTTCCTCTGTGTATGGAGTGAAATGCCTTGGAGAATTCAACAAACAGTAGTGTTGTTTCGGGATTTTTTGCTCTAACCTCTTCTACGTGGACCAATTTCTACGAACATTTTTTGTTTTTCCTAAGGATTTTCTCTACCGATGTGATTAAGAAGAAGGTATATAATTTTAGCAGCTATGGTTGTGGTTTATACCTCTGCATTTCATATTGATACTGAGGTCACCTTGCATGGGAAATGTGAACATACAGCCTCTCGTCCATTCCTCAGTTGTATTTTGTTTAAACACTGTATTGCATAGTCTAAGAAGTATGTCGTCAGACTTCCTTCGTACTTTACGGGGTACTTCATCGAGGTTTGCTGCATATCTAAAATTTTATTGTAGTTAGGACTACACTCGAACTGTAGTTCGTTAATTGTGATTTCTCCAAGCTTAATATCTAGTTGACTAAATCCGTGCGATATGATTGGTCCTCCTTTTGCCAACAGGGATATATGCAATCACTATTCGGTAACGGTAAGGAATAAGTTAGATATTCTCCAGGACACATCAGAAAGGAATACTCCGAATGATGAATACGCTCACTTAGAAAAAGCAGCCGAATACATACCAACTAAATTAAGAGCTTTCCCTGGATTACAAAAGCAATTAAAGGGAATAATTTTTTTTTTTAAATCCGTACATAATAAAACAAATCCAAATAACGACAACGTGAAAAACCTTAATAAGACCAGAGAGAACTATCTAAAGCGCACAAAAAATAAACAAACAGAATGCATCAAAGGTCAAATAAACAAATCAGATGCTTGATAGAAGACAGACAATCACAATAAGCATGGCAAAATGTGAATGAAGTAAGTAGTAGGAAAGGTATACCTGATCAAGTTAAAAGTCAGCCAAGAAGATGGGCTCCTGAAGTGAAATGACCATATTCAGAACCTGCTAGAAACCTTCCTGAAATCATAGAAAATAATATCCTTTCCCATTTAATACTAATAATCTATTCACAATTATAAGGTTTCACGTACATATTTCTGTTTTTGTTAATAATAATAATAAATTTGCACAAATTTATATATATATATATATATATATATATATTATATATATATATATATTATATATGCATACACACACACATACTATTCTAAGCTCCCTCGTCAAGTAGGTTATTAGGCTATTAAAAGAGTAAACCTTTTGTGGATATAGTTGACCAGAACATTTTCCTAATGTTTATATTATTCGTTAAATAAATTAAAAAATACGGTGACATATCCTTAGTAAATACGTACAAATTATCCCTGTGATTTGGGCATTGTTTTAATTTTCGATTCTTTAATAAAGTGCATGGAGTAATCCAGGAAGTTTTATAAGAAAGATTAAAAGAAAGAGAAGAAATTAAAAGAAACTAAAAAGATAAAACAAATAGAAGGAAAGGGGAAGTGAGGAATAAAGTCGTCTTGCAACTTGCTACCAGACCTATGGCGTCTGTAAATATTGCGCGCGGCTATATAACGGTTGCTAAGTAATTAGTTCTGCTGTCACGAGTTCTCAAAACTTACAGTCTAATGTAGATGCCCTGATATAATACTGTAGATTCATATATAGGTGCTTTGATACAAAGACAGGAAACGAATGATTGTTAGCCTCATTTCGATGATACCGCACCTATAATAATTTGTTCACTTCCGTTCTAGCGGCAAATTGTTTCTAGCTAAGGAAAAAGCGACATTTCAGCTTAAGTAAATAAAAAGTAAACCCAGGGAGAGGAGAATAAGAAAGCATACCAAAATAAATAACTATATGTAAAAAGATAAAAGTTGTAGAAATTGTTTTGTGGATATTGTATAATTGATGATTCATGTGATTTGTGGAAATTTGAGACAGAGAAAGTTTACACGATTATAGTATATTTTTAGAATATATAGCTTCAAAGTTTTAAAATTATGGCCGATGCATCTTAAGACATGATAAGGCTATGCACACTTGAGTGCCGATGGCAAAATCACTCTAATATACTGAACATCACGTTATTTTCTTTAAACGTCCTTACACAGCGAGATACAAAAAACTGAGTTTTCCAAATATGTTTCAAAATAAGGACATTAATGTTTTTTCAACAAAGTGGTTTTTTTAATCATACATTCTATTTTTATGGGCATTAAAACACAACATTAAACATATTTCAGATTTACTGACTCGGGATTCGATATGGATTGTGTTCTCAAGAATTTTATATTACATCACATTCACATTTATATACAAGCATTTTATTCAGTTTGAAAATTACCAGTAATTCCACATGTTATTTTACTTACAAATATTTGAGAAAAAAAGGTTACTCACTCACACAAAGACACACGTAAATATATATAATATATATATAATATATATATATATATATATTATTATATATGAAGAAATTTGAAAAACGAAAGTGTTCCAAAATAAGATGAATTCATTTTTGGAACACTTCGTTTTTCAAAATTTCTTCATATAGTCGGATTTATTTCCATATTTACTCCCATATATATATATATATATATATATATATATATATATATATATATATATATATATATATATACTAGCTAAAGTACCCGGTCCATGACCGGACTAAAATGAAATTTGAATCACCAGGAGTTAGAGAGAAAGTGGAAACAGTAGTTAGAGAGGGGGTAAGAGGAAAATAATTCTTGAAACTAAAATCATTGAGAATTTGTATATTTCAGGATTGTATTTCTGTTTTTATAGTTTAAAATATTTCATATTATAACAAAATTGAAAGTATTCGTTTGTAATATTTGTTTGTTATTGTTTTAAATTTTTTGTACATGACAACAATTCACATTTAGTTCTTAATTGCATGTTGAGTTTAAAAGAAGCTGAGAACGAAAATTTAAATTCTTCGTATTGCAATATCTATTTTTGCTAAAACCTAAGATAGTATTATAGGGACCACCAATTGATCAGTTTAGGCCATCTTGAATAAAACGGAAATATTTTTGTTATTATTTATAATTAATTGATTTTCATAGAATTTAAAAAAACTCTTATCGTAACTTGTTTTTAGCTACGTTATTTTCAGTTGATTTAACAGTGCAAAAATGAAAACATTGTTTTTCAATCATAATTTTCATTATTTCCGTCAGCTGAAAAAAAGTTAAAGAATCATTAGGAGTTTATTTAATGTTTTTCTTTTCAAATGGAAAAAAAATTTTCAAGAAATATTAATTTTTTCTGCAAGTTTCATAGTGTTAAATATAGGGGGGGGGGTAAATTTCCACAGGTAAAAATTGGTGGTACCTAGTATTTTAAAAACATTGTTTAAAAACGTTTTGGTGGCCTGATTATCTGGACTCCCCCCCCCATCTATTTTTTCCTTCAGTTGATTATTATCGATTACACACCAATCTATCAGATTGAAAAAAAAAATTCTTAAAAGTTCTCTTATTATTTGAGTATTCACGGGTGCTCATTTCCTCGTATAAGTTTATAGTAAATTGATCCCCCATATCGGAAACCGCTTGAACGGAACCCAAATTATTTATTTATTTTCCCATTGAACTACCAACCCCCTAATCCTAACCCCTACCTCCCCCCCCTAGTTAAAATTAGTTTTATTACAAATTTATATTAATTACAAAACATCAATTTTCATAAAAGTTCAAATGTCACCTATGAAATCTCTATTTAAACATGCCAATTTTTCAGAACTGAAAAGTTGCACAAACTCAGCAATGTTTATAAGAGTAAATCATAAAACTTAAAATTTAATTTGTAAGGCAAATTCTGAGGAATATTTTAAATTGTATTTTGAACAATAATTTAAATGTCGGTTGTTAGTTGTTTTGTTTTATCAACTTTTCGGGTAATTTACTAACGAATCATGTCATTTTGATAAACAAAGCGCTTACAATTTTTCGTACTTACATATAATTTTTTTTAAATGTTCCAATAACTGGATATTGTCAGATAAACTTGAAATAAATTTCGTCTTACAAAATAATTGACTACTTATCTCCAGTCGGGCCTTCGACTAAAGATAAAAACCGGATTTTGTCCATATTAGTAACCTTTGTTTGTTTTTTTTTATCGTGGTTTGAGAAAATAATTAGTTAACGAACCAAAGAAAAACAGTTTCTAAGGAAATTCGTCAATCTTATTGTTATTTTTAACCCTTTAAAACTCTAACAATAAAAATTAAATAAATAAATTAAAGAATTAAAGTCATTTTATTCGAATGAAAATCTTAGTTTAATTTATACAATATGTAACCGTACTTACGACGTAAACTGATTTTCATGATACTGTTATTTACGGATTTCAAATATTTTTTTAAATAATGTAACCGTAAAGCGTGCATTTTGATTTTCTACAATTATTTAAGAATATGGACAAACTCGCTGTAAAAAAATAATTTAATCTATAAAAACACATACAAATTACATATTCAGAAAGACTAAGAGATTCCGAACTGCGTATTCGTATTATCGCCTATACGTAGTATTTTTTTTAACTCGCTGTAAAAAAAAATTAATCTATAAAACACATACAATTTACATATTCAGAAAGACTATTTCATCTTATTACTAAAGATATAAATATTTTAAAAGATTAAAATCCTAATAGGTAAGAGATTCCAATCTGACTGTTATAGACTGCACTGCTTGTATCGCAATAATCATAGGCAGCGTGGCTATCCGAAGCCATTTTTTAATTTTTTAACTCGCTGTAAAAATGATTCAATTAATAAAAACTCACACAAATTACATATTTGAAAGAGTATTTTCTTATCTTTCTAACGATATAAAAATTATTAAAGACTGGACATAAATAGGCCATAAATTCGGAACTGAACGGCTTAGACTGCAAAATTAATTCATTAAAATAAAAACTTCGCTGCTGTTATCGCTTTAACAATAAGCAGGCAGAGACAATATTTTTATTATCAGGAGGGCTGATATACGGACAGTTCCACAAATTGGTGATTTTGGATTAATTAATCGATTAAATCCCTTAATCATAAAAAATCATAACCAAATTTGGAATTTTTCTTAGTTAGAACGATATCATGTGTATGCAAGATTTTGAATCTGAGTGACCTCCCGTTTTTTTGTTTAAACGTCGACACGTACATACCAAAATCTCTGTTTTATATATTAGATGTGTGTGTGTGTGTGTGTGTGTGTGTGTGTGTGCGTGCGCGCGCGCGTTTGTGTATGCGCTCGCGCACGTGTGTGTGTGTGTGTGTGTGTGTGGTGAACATTTTCTACATACCGTCGGATTTATTTCCATATTTTCTACCCAGATATACACATATATGTGTGGCGTGTGTGGTGTCTGTATTGTGTGAATATATATACACTATATGTCTTCTATCAATATATATAGGCTAATTATTACTGTTATTGGAGAATGATTATAGAGGGCTCAATACTTATGTAAGAGCTTTATTTATTTATTTATTTAATTATAATTAATTATTTATAATTATTTATATATAATTATTTATAATTATAAACATATATAATTATTTATATTATTAATTATAAATGAATAAATATCAATATATATATATATATATATATATATATATATATATATATATATATTATAATGTAGCGCTGACAGCACGGATGCCTGTGATTCTCTCTCTCTCTCTCTCTCTCTCTCTCTCTCTCTCTCTCTCCTCTCTCCTCTCACCCCACACACACTCATCACACACACCACCCGCGCCCCGATCTGTCATCGCCCCTGACATGTTCTTTCGCATGGCATGCAGAATTCGCACAGAGCTTATTTGTGTAGGCTTTGGCCGGTCAGCTTGCTATGGTATGTAAATGTATATGTGTCCTCAAGACAACGTCCTTGCTTCCCCGCAGTGCCCAGTAAATATTCTTTGAATGGTTTGTGTGATACGAGGCAAATCGCCGCACAGCTACTTTTGGAGAGTACTGCTTCCAAGATTCGTTAAAATATATATATTTTTTAAATATTTAATTATAGTCACAGTAGCCATTCTGTTGGATGGCGTGAAACTCTCAATCCTTTTTTGTCATAAATAAGTCTGACCGCTCATTTCCCTCTTTCGTATTTAATGATTTTTACTATCCTCGGACTATTTACTTGTATGTACTTACCACAACTCAACTTGAGCCTCCTACAAACCTCACTGACCAAGGAATGCTCTAACTTATGCTATCACAATATTAAATGTTTATAAGAAACATAAAATCACTAAAGGTTTTCCTCTTGTTCATAACGACAAAATGCATCACGTGAATGAAATACTCAAGATCGGCTTGACTCTGACTTTACCATGTAAGTCGTTACAAGACAATAGGTGCCATTATTATCACTTTCATCATAATGTTTTGTTCCATCAGTGGATAGTATACTTTCGGGATTTTTCTCTCAATATAAAAGATAAATACGCAATGGTTAAATGCCTAAGGAAAATGAAATTTGCAACAAAAAATCATGAAATAACTTTGAATTATTTCAACATTCTATATCAGCAGCGTCATATATTTGCGTTCATAATATTGGACAATCTTTTTTTACATTAATGTTTTAGATTTCCCTAAAATTGTTTCCCGTAATTTCGTTGTGATTACACATATCTATAACTTGTAATTTTATCTCAAATAATTACAAGAAAATATAAACTCGTATTATTATCATTTAATAGTAATAGACACATAAAATGTTATTTTTGGAGGGTTTATCCGAGACTTTATTTTGATTATTAAGTATACATTTATAAGTTACAATGGTAGTAAACTTTGTAAAATAGCATCTAACAATGGTATCAGTTCAAAAATCATTTTGCTAATCTCATTAAATATCAGAGGAAATTATTGACAACTTTTTCTGTTATAAAAGTCTATTACATTCACTCAATTTATTAAACTCAGTTTTACGAATTTTCTTAAAAGATGTCAAATTTTAGTCTATTATAAAGAAGCCACGTCTTTGTAAAAGTATTTCTAACTTTTAACATATACATGGTGTTAACAATTAACAAAGTTAATATATATCATCAAGGAGATATTTTCCCATTCATTAGCATATATTTTGAAGAAGCAATTCCAAATTATATGAACAACAGGAATTAGAATTACCAAAATCCCCAATCATTTTTTTGAAAAAATAATCTTGTAATTCGATTCAAACTAAAGGTTTATATGATCTTTTATA
>JALAJA010001466.1:0-19025 GCA_023376005.1 Doryteuthis pealeii | reverse complement strand
CCACAGCAACACTTCCATCTATTTATATGTAACATACGGACAATACCCAAGAATAGAATCACATTTATTTTCTTCCTTTTAAATTTAGATTGTAAAAAAGTTATTTATCTCTTTATTCTCTATATTTAATTATTTATTTTGCCTACAAAGCTATACATTTTATTCTCCCCACCCTATTAACAATATAAACCAATATATATTGTTTTAACTTTTCTTCTTTTTCTTTTCACATATGTAATTGTTCCTACAATACACACACATACAACATCAACATATATATATATAATACATATACCGTGAAGCAAACTGAGTTATCATGATATGAGGGCATTTTTATAACTAGAAAAATCATGCAAATTGCGCCATATCAAAAAAGATGGTTGAGGGGAGGACTCTTGACAATCTTTCATAGATTTCCATAGTTAATTATGACTTACAAACTCAAAAGCTGGCCATTATTTGGAGAAGAACCATCACTAATGGCTCTTTGCGAAAAGCTACATAAATCTCTCAATACAGCAGCACATTCATTTCAATGTTCACAAAGAAACAGAATCACCAAAAGGTTCTGAGAAAGTCTGGTAAAATTGCCTTGCTTTTAAGTATGTAATAAAAGGTGAGGTAGTTAGAGAGCTGGTTGGATTTAAAATTTACAGCAAGTGAACCCAAGAAAAAAAAAAAAAGGAAGAAAAATTAAATGTTTGCTTCTCTCACACACTAAAAATTGAATCAGAAATTTTGAGCTTTTTGGCAAAGATAATGACATTAAGTTGCTTTATGTGCATAACAATAAATATCCTAACTCACTTTTAACATTGTATGTAACTAGACAAAGACCATGAAACTAAATCATTTGAAGTGCACCAACTTTTAGGAAATTAATTTCATTTTAGTAGTTGGTTTGGCTTTTAATTTATAAGAGAACAATAAACAACAGTTAAATTGTTTCAAGTATTCAATACTTTACAACTTTCAGTTTTAAAAAATTGTTATTTGTTGTAATGAAGTCTTAGTAACATTTTCAGTTTTCCTCCCCTTATTATAGCACATCTAATACTATCATAATCATATATATATATATATATAATATATATAATATGGCTGCTATATTTACAACTAAACAGTGCTCAATATCATGGATAGAGCATTTATATCAAAGTTAAGGTAGCAAGGATATGGAGTCTGAAGATTGCATACACAAGAAAATGTCAGTAACCAGGCGCCATGGATTCCATGTCCATGCCTACATTAACTTAGATAAAAATGCTCTATCCATGATCTTCAGCACTGTTTACTTATAAATATAGCAGTCATATATATATATAATATATATATATATATATATATATATAATATTTATATATTAGATAGATAGAGAGAGAGAGAGAGATAGATAGATGGAGGGAGGGAACACACCACAGGGTAGAGTGAGTAGAGGACAATATGTCTTTATATGTGACATTGACTATTGCATCAGTTCTAACCCTCTGATATATCATGAAGTTGCTGAAAGTTCTTTTAAATGGCATTTCAACCCATATAGGATTATTTTATGCCTAGAGGCTGGGGAATTGTGTACATATTCCATTTATATTAACATTTTTGGTATAGTTGTTTCTAAAGAGATTTTTTAGATACTGGTCCTTGCCAACTCAGCGCATGAGAAAACACAGTTTGGGTAATCTGAGCTTTGGGAGTTAATTAAGAGTCAATTAATTTTTTTAAAGTTTAAGAAAAGATTTCATAGAGATTTCTATAAAAGTTTTAAAATGTACATGGTACTGACAGTTTTGATTGCAAATATTTTTGTTTAATTATTTATTTACCTGAAAGATGAACACACTGAACATAGAACAAAATGTCAAATGCCAAATATAATTCAAGTAATAAACAATTATTCACAAACTTTTAGTTAAGAGTCACACTTATATTTACACTGTAGGATTGAGGGTTTCATATTTATAAGTGACCACATTAAACCAGAAAATCCTGTGGTAAATGTTTCTATTAAAAAAAAAAAAAAAAGAAGACATCATTATCAGACTTTAAAATTTGTTTATTGTTTATACATGCAGTAAGGAACAACTTCTTGTAATGAACAACCCCTTAATTTTTAGCCACAAAAATGTTTATTATAAATTGAGTGTAAAATGACGACCCAAAGATTTGACTAGGCTGGCCTACAAAAATATTTTTTAAAGTTATTTCTTGTTATTGAGGTGTAAAAAAGTCGCTCATTACATGATATATGTAAGATGTCGCTCATTACATGTTATGTAAGATTTTGATCATTACATGTTATGTAAGATTCGCTCATTACATGATATGTAAGATGTCGCTATCATTAATGTAATAATTGGCTCATTACATGATATGTAATATTGACGCTCATTACATGATATGTAAAAAGTCGCTCATTACAGGTTATGCAAAAAAGTCGCTCATTACAGGTTATGTAAAAGTCACTCATTACATGTTATGTAAAATGTTGCTCATTACATGTTATGTAAAATGTTGCTCATTACATGTTATGAAAAAGTCGCTTATTACATGATATGTAAAATGTTGCTCATTACATGGTTTGTAAAATGTTGCTCATTACATGGTATGTACAAAGTTGATCTATTAAGTTAATGCTTCAACAAATAATAAAAATATGAAACTTAATTTGCCCAAAAAGCAACCACACATCATTAATGAGTTTTTACAAAAATACCCATTAAATATAGTTATTAACATTTTAGAATGTGGAAATTTACAACACATATACTAGTGTATCATGTGACTTTCAGAACTTAAACTGAGACCTTAGCAGCTGGAAATTGTAGGCGTACCAGCGGCCTAGGTCTAGCCTTGACAACTATTTACACATACAAAGTCTGTATCTTGCATATGGTGTGATTCCTTAATATTAGGCTCAAATTTAGGTTTCAGAAAGTTGTATGATATGTGAGTACATAAAGATGTAACAACTATATGAAGCTGAGGAAATAATATACATTGAAACTTGTATGCACATATTTCTCCTCATAATAATTTTTTGAGGACTATTTATATGACTCGGTCCAATAACATCTTTTTTTTTTTTTGCTTTTTGTTTTTTAATGATGTCCAGTGTTCCAAAATATAACTTTTGATATGGCCATCTCCAATCCCTATATATATAATATATATACATATACAACCCTCAACACAAACATGTGATATAGTCAATGTGAACACACACACATACACAGAGAGAAAAAACATTACATTATATCTTTTTATGACTTATCTCACAAAACATAACCATCAAACAACAATTCTCCACATTTATCAATCTTCTCGTAACATTAATTTACCTGGTAAGCAGAGAAATTGCCAGTAAAAAGACAGTGTGAATGAAGCTTCACCTGAGAATGAAGTGTATTATCCAGTCTCCGATAAAAGCAGACACTTGTTCTAGATTAAAGCAAAAGAGATGCAATTTGGAACAAAATAATATAGTGTTATTAGTATTAGTATTATAAGTTTTACACTGCCTCAGGAAGTAGTGGATCAATGATGTTACATATAGATGAGTAATATTACCAAAACTAAATAATCATTAGTCTTTTTTTTTTTTTTTTTCTTCTTTTTAATAATTTTGTTGTTTTTGAAGGGAAAAAAGAAAAGAAAAGAAAAAGAGATTTGTACAACAGGAATTGAACTTGTAGAGATTATGGTATTCAGTCTAATAATCCGACCACAGATCATTCACATAGTGTAAATATATTATTAAGCAAGAAGTTATCTCCAATTCACCAACTTTATATCACACTTACCAAGTACTATAAAGCTGGTTCACATTTATATATATATGTATTGGAAAGGTGAATAACGAACACAAACAATCAGTTCAATAAATAGTTTGTCTCTGTTCATTTCAGAAATTTCATCAGACCTTCATAGCATTCTGATGAAGTTTCTGATATCAACTTAGATGAAATATTAATTGAATTGATTGTTTGTGTTTGTTATCACCTTTTCCCAATATATTTCCTCACATTTTGTTGGATTTTTATTAATCTGTTATTTCTTCATTATATATATATATAATATATAATATATATTAATTTTATAATGAGATCATACATATTTCCTTATATTCTAATATAATCTTTGATCAAATCAAAAGTTACTGTATATACTCATGTAATGAATTTCCTTTTCAGAACCACTTTTTCATCTAAAAAACGAAGGTTATTCATTAAACAAGATATGTCTTTGAATACTGAGACCTTACCATCGTTCATTATAACAATACATGATAAAAAACACAATTTTGTAGTTAGTGTCATTCATTACATGGGTATATATGGTAACAAAGAGATTTTATCTTGGGAAAACTTAAATATTTCAGTAGTTTTATATAGACAAAAACAATCAGATAAAAAATAAGGTGTGCTCAGCAAATCAGTGGTAAAACATTAGACTGATGTCAAAGATGTTCACATTCCAATTTCAACTAACTTATAATTGATACTATAATCAATTGCAGAAAAGAAAAACATACAGAAATATATATATATATATATATATATATATATATATTAGTATAATATATAATATATATATGCATGTTTGTTGAACTCAACAGGACAATTCTTATCTGACGAGTTTCTTTTCTATCCTTTCCAATTGTCTGGACATTTTTTTTTATATCAGAGTGGAATCGGTGAATGAATCCACAAACATTCTTACACTAGTACTTTCTGCATACTATAGTGCCATCATCAGATGTGAAGTGGTGAGTTCAACAAACATGTATAAAAGAAAAAATGCTGCCAAAATATACTATATATAGATATATGTGTGTGAAGAGAGAAAAAAAAGGGCTGTTGTCAAAGAAGAATAAACAAAATTAGGTCTTTGTGTGAATGCTTGCTTGAGTGCCTGAAGATGGAGAAGAATTAGCATAAACAAGTAAACAACAAAAATTTTATCAAAGTATCTGATTTTCAAAATAAAATTCAGAACAGTCTAATTGAAGAATCTGATAATTTTTTTTTTTTTAGGGAGGGGAAAAAAGAGAAAGAAAGGAAGGAAATTTTGCTTATGGATTTTTTTTTTAAATGAAATTTTTTTTTTTTGTTTTTTTTCTTTTTGAATGAAGAAAAAAAAATCAATGATACCATTTTATAAGATTTTTGCTTTTGATCCTTTCTTTAAATAATAAATAAATAAATAAAAATAAAATAAAAATACTCTGACAAGTGTCATCACGTTCAGCTGTGTCCTCTTTCCAGCCTTCTTCAGGTTATGCTGTAGTCGGAGAGTAAAACAGCTGAAACAATGTGATTATAATAACAACAAAGATGAGGATACTAATCAGAGTACATCAATGCATATTGGTAATTCCTCATCTCAGAATTCTAAGATTTAAAAAAAAAAGAAAGAAAAATTTTTTTAATGTTTACTCCATGTTTGCTATCTGCAACATGGAATAATCCATCAAGACTAGTTATCCTAATATATGGTTAGACTAAAATAAATGAAAATGAAAGAATGAATAGGAGCAACGAAACATGGACAAAGGTTTTGTTTTTTTTTGTTTTCCAGAGAATGACAGTTAAATGTTGCCATGCATGAAGAAAGGTGCTGCCATAAAGTTTAAACAAGGCACCCTGACAAAGACACAAAAAATAATAAAAAAATAAAATGAAGTTAAAAGAAGACATTTTTTCCATTTTTTTTCTTTACCATAGTAAAAAAATACATTGAGTCTTGAGGAAAAAAAAAAAAAAAAAAAAAAAAAAAATATATATATACATATATATATATATATATTAAATATAATGTTTTATACAGGTCTTTGAAAACATTTACCTAAGGTTCTGGCTAATGCCATCCATCGAATGTTATACCTCTCGTGTTGGTACTAACGTGAGAGGTATAACATTCTGATGATGGCATAACCAGAAACCTTAGGTAAATGTTTTTAAAAACCTCTCTATAAACACTGATATTTAATAAATACAGCTCTTACATTCGTAATTGAGCACTTTATTTCCTTTATTTCAACTCGGAAAAATTACCATTATATATATATATATAGTATATATTACATGAATATTTTTTGCTCCATCTTGACATAAAGGGCAACTTGGCATGATAAGCATAAATGTAGCAGAATGCAATAAAAGGCAAAAAATAAAGAAAGAACAAAAAAAAGAAGAAAAAAAAGGATTCACTTCAGTTGAAAAAAAAAAATTGATGATTCCACCACCTCTAACAGATTATTTCATGATCACAAATATAACCAAGTGTGTGATATAAAGTGCCAAAGAAAGAGTAAATATTTCCCTTTGTTTGCTAAGACCTAGTCTGAATCTAGCCAAATGAAATAAAAATATTTCCATAAGTGTCTGGCCTTAACTGGATCAAGTGGAAATCTACCCCCACTTTGTATGGCGAGTCCAAATAGTTGTCCTTCCTATATTTGAACACATCTCTTTTTTCTGTGGCATGACATTGGTACTACTTTATTAGAATTACAAAGCAATGAAAAGGCAAGGACAACTGTGTATATCATGATACACTTCTTATTTTGGCACTTTTCTGTTTGAGCCATCAAACAGTCAAATTATAGACGTGGAGCTGGATTTTCTAACATCTTTTAATACATGAATCATTGAACCAATTGTTTTTTTTATTGTTTATATATATTATATATTATATATATATATATATATATATATATATTTGTGAATAAAAGGCCTTAAATACCATGGGTATCGTGGGTTATGGACCATTTCCACTCGTGAGTATGCCCACGAGCTTCTTCAGACCACTGATATCTTTTATTTATATATATATATATTATATGATTAAAAGCGAATGGTTTAAAAGAGACAGACTTGTGTTTCTTGCAGATCCATGAGAAACTCAAGTTGGTCTGTTTTAAAACATTCACTTTTAATCATATATTAAGCCGTTTTTATTGAGCACTTTTACACGTTTTTAGTGCAAAAAAATCCTGAAGTATTCAAGTTTTTATCTGTATTTACTTTGTTGATTTTAATTGTCACTACAATACATATATACATATATATATATGAATGTATATGTTTATTTTTTATTCCTCAAGTCATCACAAATCCAACAGAGAAGATACTGAAACCACTATGAGACCCTCTAGATATAAGGACAATACTAATCTGATAAAGAAAAACCTCAGACATTACCAGTTGTTCACAGGTCACTCATTCTGCATTCATTTTGATATACTTTTGCACTTTTAAACAAACCAACACTCCAAGAACCTTTCATTCATCCATTACTTTCTTTCTTTCTTTATCAAGAAACCATTAAAGAATCAAAGTGAATAAAACCCACATATATACACACACATCCAAGATAAAAACTCAAGATCTGATCATACCATTCATTTACACCATCAATCAAGAAAACCAAAAAGACACTAAACCATCAAAAGAGTCAAAAACATCTGATGACTGGAGCAACAAAAATTAAACAATCATTTTATTATATTATAGACAGGTTTTTTTTTTTTTAAATTGATATCATTCATAATCTAATAACTTGACCAATTCTCAGTCAAATTACCTCAAATCTTAATATCATGTGTATAAACAATTAAAAATTTATGTTTTTTTGTTTTTTTTAAAGGTGTAGAAATGCTATTCACTGGAAAAGAAAACTGATTTTAACATAGATTTTGAGAAGTTTCTACACATGCAGTTAAAATTTGAGATCATTTGAACAAGAATTGGTCAAATTATTAGATGATGAAATGATATCAATTTTTCTAAAACATCCTATTTATGATTCATGTACATATCCAAACAGATTTTGTTCTGGCTTTTAGTTTGAAATTAAAGTGTTATTTGTTCATCTCTCCCATTGTATTTTTGTCAGCCTGGATTTCCTGACACTGGTCACAGAGACCCAAGGATATTTTTGGTCTTGCCCATACTTATATGATCAGCTCATTCATTAAACTGACCTGTGTCACATACTACAGCCAAAGGCAATCGAGTTAAATACTGACACATACACAGATACATTATGAATTTTCTTTAAATAAAAAAAATGTCAACAAAAATTTTCAAAATCTTTAACTCTTTGCCTACTTTAAACCGCTCACAGTGGCTCACCACCACTGCGATCCTACCATAAGCACTGGCAGCAGCTCTTGCACGTGTCACTTGTTTACACTAAAAAAAAAATCACTATGTGAACACCCCTGCCATCTTTTGTTTTGTCTGTGAACCAACCTGAGACTGGTACTTGATCCGTTTTGCAATAAGAACCAGTTGAATGGAAAATTGGTACACTCATGGGGAAAATTTTGGTAGGCAAAGAGTTTAGAGAGAAAACATTAATTCTGGACCATATCCAGCTTAAAGTTCTCTAAAAAAAAAACTAATATTTGCTTACAAAGAACTTATCAAAATGAATTAATAAATTCTTGTTACAAAATGAAAAAGTTGACGATAAATATGCTATTTTATTTTTGTTAAAGATATGAATTTTAAATTCGACTTTTCATATTCTCCAGTTAAATTTTTTTTTAGAGAAACTTTTAAGCTGGCTGGTATGGTCCAGAATTAATGTTCTTCTCTTACTCTTTGCCCTTCAAATTTTCCCCAAGTGTACCAATTTTCCATTCAACTGGTTCCTTATTGCAAACGGATCAAGTACCAGTCTCAGGTGGTTCACAGACAAAACAAAAGGTTTGGCAGGGGTGTTCACATAGTGATTTTTTTTAGTGTAAACAAGTTTGACACGTGCAAAGAGCTGCTGCCAGTGCTTATGGTAGGATCGCAGTGGTGGGTGAGCCACTTGTAGCGGTTTTAAAGTAGGCAAAGAGTTAAAGAGTTTGAAAATTTGTTGACATTTGAAAATTTGTTGACATTTTTTTTATTTAAAAAAATTCATAATGTATCTGTGTATGTGTCAGTATTTAACTCGATTGCCTTTTGGCCTGTAGTATGTGACACAGGGTCAGTTTTAATGAATGAGCTGATTCATATAAGTATGGGCAAGACCAAAAATATCCTGGGTCTCTGTGACCAGTGTCAGGAGATCCAGGCTGACAAAAATACAATTGGAGAGATGAACAAATAAACACTAATTTCAAACTAAAAGCCGAACAAAAAATCTGTTGGATATGTACATGAATCATAAATAGGATGTTTTAGAAAAATTGATATCATTTCATCATCTAATAATTTGACCAATTCTTGTTCAAATGATCTCAAAATTTTAACTGCAATGTGTAGAAACTTCTCAAATCCTATGTTAAAATCAGTTTTCTTTTCCAGTGAATAGCATTCTACACCTTTAAAAAAAACAAAAACATAAATTTTTAATTGTTTATACACATGATATTAAGATTTGAGGTAATTTGACTGAGAATTGGTTCAAGTTATTAGATTATGAAATGATATCATTTTAAAAAAAAAAAAAAAACCTGTCTATAATATATAAATATTGTTTAATTTTTGTTGCTCAAGTCATCAGATGTTTTTGATCTTATTGATGGTTTAGTGTCTTTTTTGGTTTCTTGATTGATGGTGTAAATGAATGGTATGATCAAATCTTGAGTTTTTTCTTGGATGTGTGTGTTATATATGTGGGTTTTATTCACTTGATTCTTTAATGGTTCTTGATAAAGAAAGAAAGAAAGTAATGGATGAATGAAAGGTTCTTGGAGTGTTGGTTGTTTAAAAAGTGCAAAGTATATCAAAATGAATGCAGAATGATTGACCTGTGAACAACTTGTAATGTCTGAGGTTTTTCTTTATCAAGATTAGTATTGTCCTTATATTCTAGAGGGTTCTCATAGTGGTTTCAGTATCTTCTCTGTTGGATTTGTGATGACTTGAGGAAAAAAATAAACATATACATTATAATATATATATATATATGTATTATTGTAGTGACAATTAAAATCAACAAAGGAACAATACAGAAAAACTTGAATACTTCAGGATTTTTTTTTGCACTAAAAACGTGTAAAAGTGCTCAATAAAAACGGCTTAATATATGATTAAAAGTGAAGTTTTAAAACAGACCAACTTGAGTTTCATGGATCTGCAAGAAACACAAGTCTGTCTCTTTTAAAACCATTCGCTTTTAATCATAATAATATATATATATATAAATAAAAGATATCAGTGGTCTGAAGAAGCTCGTGGGCATTACTCACGAGTGGAAATGGTCCATAACCCACGATACCCATGGTATTTAAGGCCTTTTATTCACAAATATATATATATATATATATATATATATATATATATATATAAACAATAAAAAACAATTGGTTTCAATGATTCATGTATTAAAAAGATGTTTTAAGAAAATCCAGCTCCACGTCTATAATTTGACTGTTTGATGGCTCAAAACAGAAAAGTGCCAAAAATAAGAAGTGTATCATGATAAATCCACAGTTGTCCTTGCCTTTTCATTGCTTTGTAATTCTAATAAAGTAAGTACAATGTCATGCCACAGAAAAAGAGATGTGTTCAAATATAGGAAGACAACTAGTTTGGAACTCGCATATACAAAGTGGGGGTAGATTTCCACTTGATCCAGTTAAGGCCAGACACTCTATGGAAATATTTTTATTTCATTGGCTAGATTCCGACTAGGTCTTAGCAAACAAAGGAATAATTACTCTTCTTTGCGCACTTTATATCACACACTTGGTTATATTTGTGATCATGAAATAATCTGTTAGAGGTGGTGGAATCTCATTTTTTTTTTTCAACTGAAGTGAATCCTTTTTTTTTCTTCTTTTTTTTGTTCTTTCTTTATTTTTGCCTTTTTATTGCATCTGCTACATTATGCTTATCATGCCAAGTTGCCCCTTAATGTCAAGATGGAGCAAAACACATATTCATGTATATATATATATATATATATATATATGTAATTTTTCCGAGTTGAAATAAAGGAAAATAAAGTGCTCAATTACGAATGTAAAGAAGCTGTATTTATTAATATCAGTGTTTTATAGAGGGTTTTTAAAAACATTTACCTAAGGTTTCTGGTTTAAAATGCCATCATCAGAATGTTATACTCTCACGTTAGTAACAACACGAGAGGATATACATTCTGATGATGGCATTAGCCAGAACCTTAGGTAAATGTTTTCAAAGACCTGTATAAACACTTATATTTAATATATATATATATATATATATATATATATATATATTTTTTTTTTTTTTTTTTTTTTTTCCTCAAGACTCAATGTAATTTTTTTTTGACTATGGGTAAAAGAAAAAAAAATGGAAAAAAATGTCTTCTTTTAACTTCATTTTATTTTTTTATTTATTTTTGTGTCTTTTGTCAAGGTGCCTTGTTTAAACTTTATGGCAGCACCTTTTTCTTCATGCATGGCAACATTTAACTGTCATTCTCTGGAAAAACAAAAAACAAAAACAAAACTTTGTCCATGTTTCGTTGCTCCTATTTCATTCTTTCATTTTCATTTATTTTAGTCTAACCATATATTAGGATAACTAGTCTTGATGGATTATTCCATGTTGACAGATAGCAACATGGAGTAAACATTAAAAAAATTTTTCTTTCTTTTTTTTTAAATCTTAGAATTTCTGAGATGAGGAATTACCAATATGCATTGATGTACTCTGATTAGTATCCTCATCTTTGTTGTTATTATAATCACATTGTTTCAGCTGTTTTACTCTCCGACTACAGCAATAACCTGAAGAAGGCTGGAAAGAGGACAACAGCTGAACGGTGATGACACTTGTCAGAGTATTTTTTATTTATTTTTATTTATTTATTTATTATTTAAAGAAAGGATCAAAAGCAAAAATCTTATAAAATGGTATCATTGATTTTTTTTTCTTCATTCAAAAAAAAAAAAAAAAAAAAAAAAAATTTCATTTAAAAAAAAAATCCATAAGCAAAATTTCTTCCTTTCTTTCTTTCTTTTTCCCCCTCCCTAAAAAAAAAAAAATTATCAGATTCTTCAAATTAGACTGTTCTGAAATTTTATTTTGAAAATCAGATACTTTGATAAAATTTTTGTTGTTTTACTTGTTTATGCTAATTCTTCTCCATCTTCAGGCACTCAAGCAAGCATTCACACAAAGACCTAATTTGTTTATTCTTCTTTGACAACAGCCCTTTTTTTTCTCTCTTCACACACTATATTATATATAGTAATTTTGGCAGCATTTTTTCTTTTATACATTTTGTTGAACTCACCACTCACATCTGATGATGGCACTATATAGTGCAGAAAAGTACTAGTGTAAGAATGTTGTGGATTCATTCACCGATTCACTCTGATATAAAAAAAATGTCCAGACAATTGGAAGGATAGAAAAGAAACTCGTCAGATAAGAATTGTCTGTTGAGTTCAACAAAACATGCATATATATATATATATATATATATATATATATATATATATATATATATATATATTATATATTTCTGTATTTTTTCTTTTCTGCAATTGATTATAGTATCAATTATAAGTTAGTTGAAATTGGAATGTGAACATCTTTGACATTCAGTCTAATGTTTTACCACTGATTTGCTGAGCACACCTTATTTTTTAATCTGATTGTTTTTGTCTATATAAATACTACTGAAATATTTAAGTTTTCCCAAGATAAAATCTCTTTGTATACCATATATACCCATGTAATGAATGACCACTAACTACAAAATTGTGTTTTTATCATGTATTGTTATAATGAACGATGGTAAGGTCTCAGTATTCAAAGACATATCTTGTTTAATGAATAACCTCTCGTTTTTAGATGAAAAAGTGTCTGAAAGGAAATTCATTACATGAGTATATACAGTAACTTTTGATTTGATCAAAGATTTATATTAGAAAATATAAGGAAAATGTATGATCTTCATTAAAAATCTAATATATATATATATATATATATTATTATAATAATGAAGAAAATAACAGATTAATAAAAATCCAACAACAAAATGTGAGGAAATATATTGGAAAGGTGAATAACAAACACAAACATCAATTCAATTAATATTTCATCTAAGTTGATATCAGAAACTCAATCAGAATGCTATGAAGGTCTGATGAAATTTCTGAAATGACAGAGACAAACTATTTATTGAACTGATTGTTTGTGTTCGTTATTCACCTTTCCAATACATATATATATAAATGTGAACCAGCTTTATAGTACTTGGTAGTGTGATATAAAGTTGGTGAATTGGAGATAACTTTCTTGCTTAATATATATTTTACACTATGTGAATGATCTGTGGTCGGATTATTAGACTGAATAACCAAATCTCTACAAGTTCAATTCCTGTTGTACAAATCTCTTTTCTTTTCTTTTCTTTTTTCCCTTCAAACAACAAAATTATTAAAAAGAAGCAAAAAAAAAAAAAAGACTAAATGATATTTAGTTTGGTAATATTACTCATCTATATGTAAACATCATTGATCCACTACTTCCTGAGGCAGTGTAAAACTTATAATACTAATACTAATAACACTATTATTATTATTGTTCCAAATTGCATCTCTTTTGCTTTAATCTAGAACAAGTGTCTGCTTTTATCCGGAGACTGGATAATACACTTCATTCTCAGGTGAAGCTTCAATTCACACTGTCTTTTTACTGGCAATTTCTCTTGCTTACCAGGTAAATTAATGTCTACGAGGAAGATTGATAAATGTGGAGAATTGTTGTTTTGATGGTTATGTTTTGTGAGATAAGTCATAAAAAGATATAATGTAATGTTTTCTCTCTGTGTATGTGTGTGTGTGTCACATTGACTATATCACATGTTTGTGTTGAGGGTTGTATATTATATATATTATATATATAGGGATTGGAGATGGCCATATCAAAAGTTATATTTTGGAACACTGGACATCATTTAAAAAAACAAAAAGCAAAAAAAAAAAAAGATGTTATTGGACCGAGTCATATAAATAGTCCTCAAAAAAAATTATTATGAGGAGAAATATGTGCATACAAGTTTTCAATGTATATTATTTCCTCAGCTTCATATAGTTGTTACATCTTTATGTACTCACATATCATACAACTTTCTGAAACCTAAATTTGAGCCTAATATTAAGGAATCACACCATATGCAAGATACAGACTTTGTATGTGTAAATAGTTGGTCAAGGCTAGACCTAGGCCAGCTGGTACGCCTACAATTTCCAGCTGCTAAAGGTCTCAGTTTAAGTTTCTGAAAGTCACATGATACACTAGTATATGTTGTAAATTCCACATTCTAAAATGTAATAACTATTATTTAATGGGTAATTTTTGTAAAAACTCATTAATGATGTGTTTGCTTTTTGGCAAATTAAGTTTCATATTTTATTATTTGTTGAAGCATTAACTTAAATAGATCAACTTTGTACATACCATGTAATGAGCAACATTTTACAAACCATGTAATGAGCAACATTTTACATATCATGTAATAAGCGACTTTTTACATAACATGTAATGAGCAACATTTTACATAACATGTAATGAGCAACATTTTACATAACATGTAATGAGTGACTTTTTACATAACCTGTAATGAGCGACTTTTTGCATAACCTGTAATGAGCGACTTTTTACATATCATGTAATGAGCGTCATATTACATATCATGTAATGAGCGTCATATTACATATCATGTAATGAGCGACATCTTACATATCATGTAATGAGCGACATCTTACATAACATGTAATGATCAAAATCTTACATAACATGTAATGAGCGACATCTTACATATATCATGTAATGAGCGACTTTTTACACCTCAATAACAAGAAATACTTTAAAAAATATTTTTGTAGGCCAGCCTAGTCAAAATCTTTGGGTCGTTCATTACACTCAATTTATAATAAAACATTTTTGTGGCTAAAAATTAAGGGTTGTTCATTACAAGAAGTTGTTCCTTACTCATGTATAAACAATAAACAAAATTTTAAAGTCTGATAATGATGTCTTTTTTTTTTTTTTTTTAATAGAAACATTTGACCCACAGGATTTTCTGGTTTAATGTGGTCACTTATAAATATGAAACCCTCAATCCTACAGTGTAATATAAGTGTGACTCTTAACTAAAATGTTGTGAATAATTGTTTATTACTTGAATATATTTGGCATTTGACATTTTGTTCTATGTTCAGTGTGTTCATCTTCAGGTAAAAATAAATAATTAAACAAAAATATTTTGCAATCAAAACTGTCAGTAACTATGTACATTTAAACTTTATAGAAATCTCTATGAAATCTTTTCTTAAACTTTAAAAAAAATTAATTGACTCTTAATTAACTCCCAAAGCTCAGATTACCCCAAACTGTGTTACTCATGCGCTGAGTTGGCAAGGACCAGTATCTAAAAAATCTCTTTAGAAACAACTATACCAAAAATGTTAATATAAATGGAATATGTACACAATTCCCCAGCCTCTAGGCATAAAATAATCCTATATGGGTTGAAATGCCATTTAAAAGAACTTTTCAGCAACTTCATGTATATATCTAGAGGGTTAGAACTGATGCAATAGTCAATGTCAACATATAAAGAAATATTGTCCTCTTACTTCCACTCTACCCTGTGTGTGTGTCCCTCCCTCCATCTATCTATCTCTCTCTCTCTCTCTATCTATCTATATATATATATATATATATATATATATATATATATATATATATATATATATATATATGACTGCTATATTTATAAGTAAACAGTGCTGAAGATCATGGATAGAGCATTTTTATCTAAGTTAATGTAGCATGGACATGGAATCCATGGCGCCTGGTTACTGACAGTTTCTTGTGTATGCAATCTTCAGACTCCATATCCTTGCTACCTTAACTTTGATATAAATGCTCTATCCATGATATTGAGCACTGTTTAGTTGTAAATATAGCAGCCATATTATATATATATATATATATATATATATGATTATGATAGTATTAGATGTGCTATAATAAGGGGAGGAAAACTGAAAATGTTACTAAGACTTCATTACAACAAATAACAATCTTTTAAACTGAAAGTTGTAAAGTATTGAATACTTGAAACAATTTAACTGTTGTTTATTGTTCTCTTATAAAATTAAAACCAAACCAACTACTAAAATAAATTTAATTTCCCTAAAAGTTGGTGCTACTTCAAATGATTTAGTTTATGGTCTTTGTCTAGTTACATACAATGTTAAAAGTGAGTTAAGGATATTTATTGTTATGCACATAAAGCAACTTAATGTCATTTATCTTTGCCAAAAAGCTCAAATTTCTGATTCAATTTTTAGTGTGTGAGAGAAGCAAACATTTAATTTTTTCTTCCTTTTTTTTTTTTTCTTGGGTTTCACTTGCTGTAAATTATAAATCCAACCAGCTCTCTAACTACCTCACCTTTTTATTACATACTTAAAAGCAAGGCAATTTTACCAGACTTTCTCAGAACCTTTTGGTGATTCTGTTTCTTTGTGAACATTGAAATGAATGTGCTGCTGTATTGAGAGATTTATGTAGCTTTTCGCAAAGAGCCATTAGTGATGGTTCTTCTCCAAAATAATGGCCAGCTTTTGAGTTTGTAACTCATAATTAACTATGGAAATCTATGAAAGATTGTCAAGAGTCTCCCTCAACCATCTTTTGATCATGGCGCAATTGCATGATTTTTCTAGTTATAAAAATGCCCTCATATCATGATAACTCAGTTTGCTTCACGGTATATGATATATATATATATATGTATGTATGTATGTATGTGTGTGTATTGTAGGAACAATACATTATGTGAAAAGAAAAAGAAAGAAAAAGTTAAACAATATATATTGGTTATATTGTTATAGGGTGGGGGTAGAATGAAATTATAGCTTGAGAGGCAAAAAAAAAATAAATAAATAAGAAATAAAAAAGAAAATAACTTTTTTTAAATTCTAAATTTTAAAAAGGAAGAAAAAAAAAGATGATTCTATCTCTTGAGAGCCGTATAGACAATGAAAATAGATGGAAGTTGTATGTGTGCGTCTTTTTGTGTTGTTTTTTAATTTTTTTTTAGAGATCAAATGGTCTTTTTAGTGTTTGTTGGTAATAATAACGGAACTTTTCTTTTTTTTTTTCACCCAAGAGCAGATTTACTGTTTTGGACAATGGGCTGTGGACAAGTTTTCTTTTTGAGTACCAAATTTCCACCGCTCTTTTCAGCCAATTGTCCCCCCCCCTTATCCCTGCAACCTTTCAATTTATTAGATTCTCTTTTTTTTAATTCCCAATTTTTTTTTTTTTTTTTCCTAATGAGTTAGCTCTTTCTAATCAAAGATTACAATTAAAGAAAAAAAAATCATACTAGTCTCTTTTATGATCTTTTCATTGTATAGGGATAGAAAAAAGTCATAAAATTGTATTTATTTTTAAAATCTTTTTTTTTTTTTTATATCTTAATTTTGAGAGTACTTTTTAGTTAAAACAACTTTTCATCTGTTTGTTTGTTTGTTTGGTTGTTGTTTTAAGAAATATTTGTGTTAGAATGAATTGATATTGAACCTAGTTCACAGAAAAATAGAATGAATGCATTTTAGATATTAGATCTTCTTAAGCAGGCCCCACTTTGAACTTGATGTTAAGAGTGACCTTAATTTGACTCTTTGGACCACTGTTGCAGCAGCTGAGAAAGGAGAAGATAAAACACACAAAACAAAACAGTGAAATGCACACACACACACACACACAAAAAAAACAAAAAAAACAAAACAAAACAAAACAAAAAACCACCCTGCAAGGGAAGCATAAAATATAAGGAAGAAACCCAGATTTCTCCTTTTGGAATGTGTAATTAGTCTTCCTCATGGCCTTCTTTTGGTTCTGAGTAATCTTGAGGGACAAGAGGTTGAAGACAATATACACCACATACACAACACACTCACACACAACCCACCCCCTCCATGGGTTCACATTTATTTACAACAGTTATACTGTCATAAATATATGAACTTTTGCAAACACTCTAGTATAAATAGACATGATTACATTTCTCAGTACTTGTAGATATGCATTAATCCTTATTTTTCTCTTGTTTCGGTATATATGTCTATATGTATACACAACACTATATATAATATATAATATATAATATATAATGTAAGCACAAACACTATATATATATATATATTAATATATATACACACACATAAACACTTGTATATATATATATATATATATTTGGAGGATATGTGCTTAATTGAAGTCATACCTAATTTGAAAATTATTAGTTAATAATTTGAATTTAGGCTGGCATATATGTTCAAAATGTGAAGGCTAAACAAATCGAGAAAAATGTCAATCCCTGAATGTACATTCGACCTAGGGATTGACATTTTCTCAATTTGTTTAGCCTTACATTTGAACATTTAATGCCTGCCTAATTCATTGATTATTAAACTAATTAATTTCAAAATAGGTATGACTTCAATTAAGCACATATCCTCCGAAAAATTGTCAGCTTAAAGCCAATAAGAATAAACACATTTGTTTGTTTACTTACCTATATATATTGTATATATATATAATTATTTAATATATATATATAGTATATATATATATAATATATATATATATAACACAACACACACACACACACACACACACACACACAATCTGTGTGTATATCTATTGATTTCATAATATAGTTTGCTATTCATGAAGTTAAGAGTGCTCAATATCATGAAATAGACCAGTATACTCAGTTAAAATAGCAACGGCATAAAGCCAACAGTGCATGGTTACTGTCAGTTTCTGTATTGCAATTTTCTAACCTGGCAATTGGAGAGAAAAAAGTTACAAAGTGCTGTTGACTTGTCTTCTATTCTATCTTAATATATTATTCATCTGTATAAAGACATTTACCTTCTTCAAATACACATCCATAATTCAGATGCTATATACGTAAGTAGAGCAGATTAGTATTGATAATGTGTACATGAATATATAATATTATATATAATATCTTATATACTGAAAGTGGAA